>WBMV01008449.1:312031-337363 GCA_013396655.1 Campylorhamphus procurvoides
GGTGGGCAATGCCATCAGGGGTCTGGGCAATGCCATCAGAGGCACGGGCAATGCCATCAGGGGTGTGGGCAATGCCATCAGGGGTGTAGGAAATGCCATTGGGGGCGTGGGCAATGCCATCAGGGGTGTGGGCAATGCCATCGGGGTGTGGGCAATGCCATCCGGGAGGTGGGCAATGCCATCGGGGTGTGGGCAATGCCATCAGGGGTGTGGGCAATGCCATCAGGGGCACAGGCAATGCCATCAGGGGCACGGGCAATGCCATCAGGCCTGTGGGCTCCATCTCCTTCAGCTCCAGGGGCACCAGTGGGATGTCTCCAGGTCCTGCCCCGGGCTGGGCTCCAGCAGGATCATCTCTGGCCAGGTTTTGGAGACACAGAGCAAAAAACACCTTGTCTCCCGAGGGGGAATATCTACTAAGCCTCATGTCCCTGCTAAATGAGAGCTACATGAAATAGTTCTAAAAACCTTGTAGTGAAATGTATTTTTTCCCACCCTGATCCATTTTAGCTGCAACTCTCAGCAAATTTTCCCTAAAGCAGCCGACGTGTTAAATTTCAGCCCCTAAAGGTAATATTTTAATTGCCTATAATAAGGCCAGTGATAGAATTTAACGAGCTGCCAGTTGTCACAATGAGTGGGGATTAAAGGCTTTCCAAAAAGTGTGAGCCAAGCTACCTGAGTGTAATCGAAGCCTTTCTCACACCTCCCCCTTCCTGGTTTGGCTTGTCTTGTTTTGCAAAACAGGACGTTCAGGCAGGGAAAGCTCGTGGGAGTTTTGACAGTGTGGAAAAGGAAATAAAGAACATGTTGCCACTCTTGTGATTTCAGCTATTGTCATCCCCAAGGGTTGTAATAGAGGCAAAGAGGGAAAGCTCTTAGAAAAATATTTATTTATTGACATCTGGGTTGAATATTATGCCAAAAATACAGTTAATTAAATACAGAACATATGACATGAGTCTGCATTAAAAAAATAAATCTATTAAATAAAACTCTTATTTAGCTTGGAGTTATTGCACCTGATCCCTCCCCTATAAAAAAATTAAGTAACACAACATGAAGGCGGATTCTGGAGCGTTTTCAGTTTCTCAGGTAGCTCTGAAGGACATGGAAGCAGTTCTGATGGACACACAGCTGGTGAGTCTCAGTTCAGCTCCAGGTCAGTCACGTATCGCTGCACCCACTCCTGCTCAGGGTTGGCACAGACCTCCCGGCCCTTCTTGGTGATGAACCTGGGGGGTGCAGAGAGGTCACGGTTTGGTGGGAAATGAATGGACAATCCCAGAATCATGGATGGTTTGGCTTGGAAGGGACCTTAAAACTCATCCTGTTCCACCCCCTGCCATGGGCAGGGACACCTTCCACTAGCCCAGGTGGCTCCAAGCCCTGTCCAACCTGACCTTGGACACTTCCAGGGATGGAACAAGACCCCTGTCCATCCAAGGATGGGATGAACATGCTGTGCCATCATGAGTTAAGCGTTCAAAGTGGTGGAGCACGACTGGGGTGAGAATTCTGCTCTCTGAGCCCACGGGGCATCACCTTGTCCTTCTTATCTCCCCCAGACTCCCTTTCCTGCCTATGGAAAAGAGGTTTTCCCCCCTGGTTCCTGATCCTGAACCCCCCCTGCCCTGAGGAGGGCACTTACACCACTGCAGGCTGCGAGCACAGGCTGTTGGTCTCATAATAATCCTCCACGAAGCTCCGGGGCAGCTGCCGGGAGATGTAGGAGAAGCAGCACGAGGTCGGGGGATCAGAGCCAACTGTGGGGGGCAAAGAGAGTCATCAGCAGTGGCAAGGGATGGGGAGCTGGCATCCCAAATCCCTGGGGCTGGAGGGTGGGCATGACACGAAAGAGGAAGGGAAAGGATGAGGGTTTTGGAATTCCTCCTTGGATTTTTCCCCTCTCGGCTTCACCCCAAGCTGGCATTGACACAGCCTGTGTCACCAGGTGACATCTCCCAGCCCAAACCCGGCCACCCCAACCCTGCCCAGACGTGGTTTTAACCCCTTTTAATCTGCAGAGTGACTGTGGGTTTAACCCCTTTTTACCCTAAAATAGGTTTTACCCCAATGGTCTTCAACCTTGTGCCTTTCCCATGGCAGGAGAGCACCTTCCAGAGGATTGCCTGCCACAGGGAGGGACCCGGCGTGGAAGTGCTGGCAGAAGGGGCTCTGTCCCAGCAGTGACATCTCTCCTGTCCCCATTTAGGGAGGAGGGGGAGCCCCTGGACTCACTTGGTGCAGCAGAGCTCTGGCAGCAGAAGGCAGCGACGAGGATGGCGAGGGCAGCCACGGAGACCTTCATGTCAGCAGAGGAGCGGTGGCTGGAGCAGCAGCAGGCAAGGGGAGCTGGAAAGCCTCTTTCTGTCTGATGCTGAGGTGGTCAAGAGCCCTCCAATTTATGGGGTGAGATGTCCATGCAGAGCCTTGCGTAGGCATGGGGTGGAATTTCCACCCCAGGAGAGTCCACTCGTGGTGCAGTCTCGTGATGGAACAGAGCAGCCCCAGCCCCGGAAGAGTGAAGCTCCCCCCTCGATTCAGTGACTCCCCAGTGACACAGGATATGAAACACTCGTTGTGGCTATTTCTGCTTCTTTCATGCCTGTCCTTTGATAGAAAGTTCCTCTGTGGAGGTTCCTGCATTTGTCAAGGCCCCCGTTGCCCAACGTGCCCAAAGGACAGAGCTCTGCAGAAGGGCTGAGGAGCATCAATGGGATGAGGCTGGTTAAGGAAAAAGGGATGGTGGGAATGGAAAAGGTCCTTTACCATGGGCTGCTTCCCTCACACTGCCCCAGGAGCAGCAGAGGGGACCTGTCACCAGTATCCTGGGGGTGTTCCACACAGTTTGAGGTGACTCAGGGCATGTCCTGCAGCTGTGAGAGCACAGGTAGTGGTGGGCATGAAACAGGAGTCCAGGGTTGAAGCACTTGAGTTTCCTCCTCAGTTCAAGGGAAGGGGAGCTGAAATGGGGTGTCCTATCACACTACAGGTCCTATAAGGAGATCCTAAATGACCAATTTGGATTAGATAGTTACATTTCAAGGGCTGCTGAGAGCTGAGGCTTCTCGTTCTTAGTCATGGGGATGCAAAGATGTTTGGAGACTTTGTGACCCCTGTGCTCCATATGGGATAACTGCTGTGCTCCAGGCAGGATAATTTCTCTGTTCCATGCAGGAAGGTGTTCCATGCAGGCAGAGGGGTCTGGAGGACCAGGCCATGTTGGACTTGCACAGTCCCAGAGCTCTCCCACCCTTTGGTGGCTCCTGGTGGGAGCTGTGATGGTGCCCCTTGCCCAGGCTGGGGAGGGAGATCAATCCCATGGGACAAACATGGCTCATGCCAAGCTGAGCATCCCCTTCTTGGCCACACCACCCTCCCCTTTGCCTGGAGGCACCTCCCAGGCTCCCTCATCACCCAGACCCCATTCCCTCCCTGCACTCATCGTGTTGCTCCTTCCCAGCTATCCCAGGAGGATGAGGATGGAGCCTGAGTGGCCCGGCAGGAGGTGGGAATGAGGCATTCCAGCTGGACCAGGAGCAGTCTGGGAGCTCCCTTGGATCCTGCTCAGGGAATATGAGCTTGTGGAAGTGCGTAGGAGCGTGGTTTGCCTCTGAGCTGGCCCCTGTGATTGTGCCTCCAAGCATTCCTGGGTCAGACCTCAAGATCTGCCACCTCCAGCCCTCTGCTCCCATCCAAAATTCCATCTACAGAGTCCTGACGGAAGGTGAGTTCAGTGCAAGCAGAAGAATTAGTTGGGAATCTGCATGGATTAGTCAAACGTTTTCAATGAGAATGTCAGGAACAGGCAGCTGGACACATCCCTGCCTTCATCTTTTTGTTACCAAGAGGATCCCAAATTATTTTGGACCGTCAGGGATCATTTTTTAGTTAATAAAACCAAAAAATTCCTTCATTTTGCCAAGTCAGTTTAGTTTAGACAATGAGTATTACAGGGGACCAGTGAGGGCTGAAACTTAATCCCAAAGTCGGGTTGTTTGGCTTTCTAGGAATCTATTTTTTCCTCAGAAATCTGACTAAAGCCCTCCCTCTGCCAGTTTGTGAGCAGCTGAGAGAGGTGGGAGGTTACAGTCACGGCACTGATGCCCTGGAATGTTGCAACACGTTCCTAAAA
Source organism: Campylorhamphus procurvoides (assembly GCA_013396655.1). Taxonomy (NCBI): domain Eukaryota; kingdom Metazoa; phylum Chordata; class Aves; order Passeriformes; family Dendrocolaptidae; genus Campylorhamphus; species Campylorhamphus procurvoides. The sequence continues at coordinate 316,170 of WBMV01008449.1, forward strand.
AATGTTTGCTTACCCACTCCCCACATTCCAGGCATGATGAAATGACAGAGTCATCTCTTCCAGCTCTCCCCTCTCTTAGGAAGAGAGGTTGGGTGTGTCTCAGACGAAGAATCATCTACCCTGGGAGGTGCTTTGAGATATGAAGATGGCCATGGAAGAGTGGGAATAGCTGGCTGGAGCATCTTCAGGGGGATTAAGTTCATTCCATAAGATAGAAGTTTTCCCATCATATCTCCAGTGGTTTCAGGATTCCTGGCTCAGCAGGCAGTGCTTGGGCTCTGCCACCTGAATTGTTTTGGGATTTGCCATCTGAAGGAGTCTGGCTGATGTTGCCCTGATTTACACAGGGGGAGGTGATTGAGGTTTCCTACAAGTCCCCCCAGAAAATCCCAGGAGAAAGTGCTGAGTGGAGCAAAATGCCCAAAATAAACTGAGTGACAGCAGAAAGAGGGAAATTCTCCATCTCGAAAGAAAAGGGAACCTGGAAAAAACTAGTGAGACTGGCTGATGTAAGTTGCTATTTCTAGCAGCGTTTCAGGCTGAGGAATTGGGTTGAACTCCTGAAAGGAAGTCATTAAAGATGTCCTGAGTTCAGAAACTGCTCCTAAGATAAGATCCAGCAGCTCCTGCCGCCGCCTCCATCCCGCCCTGCTCCCGGCCCCGACAACAATGACTTTCCACCACCATCCAGACATTTCACCCCCACCATTCCTGACATATCTGCAGAAATGTTGGGATTTTGAAGATGATGTCACGTCCCAGAACTGGCCCCAGCAGGAGGCTGTGCCTGTGGGAGGGACTGGGGACCATCTGGCTCCATGTGCTGGGGCTGGTGCTGCTCCCCCCTGGCTGCATCCCAGAGGAAATCCTGGCTGCTTCCCTGAAGTCAGGGGAGGGCAGGAACTTGCTCATTGCTGAAAAGAAAAGTGTATCTTGTAAAGGGTCCCGTCCTGCCCCAGCAAGGGCTTTGTCTGAAAAATATATACCCCAAGGAACACTTTTCTTCCTAATGGCTGATGGCTCACGTTTTTCTGGGAAGCAAAGGCAACCAAAGAGGGTGACGGGGACAGTGTTTCAAATTCAAGAGAAATAGAAAATCCTCCTTGCTCCAAATCCCTTTCCATCTTTGGTATGAAAGTTAAAAAGAGGGGAAACTTGAGTTTTAGGAATTTTTGAGTATTAGGGGCTGGCTGGGGGGGCTGTGCTGGTTCCAGGGGCTGGGACATGCCTGAGCCTCACCCCTCAGCATCCCTCAAACCCCAAACGTCTGGGAGGACCAGGCAAATTGGGGGCTGCATCCTCTGCCCACCTTGCTCAGATGGTTGGTGAGTCCCTCAGGAGGAGCAAGAAGGACCAGGCTGAGAATTCAGAGTTCTGTTGGGATGGAAACTAGAAGAGAGTAAATTTAGATAAAATGTCAGGAAGAAATCCTTCCCTGGGAGGGTGGGCAGGCCCTGGCACAGGTTGGGCAGAGAAGCTGTGGCTGCCCCAGCCCTGGGAGTGTCCAAGGCCAGGTTGGACAGGGCTTGGAGCACCCTGGGCTAGTGGAAGGTGTCCCTGCCCATGGCAGGGGGTGGCACTGGATGGGCTTTAATGTCCCTTCCAACCCGAAGTGTTCTGTGATTCCTTGGAAACCAAAATCGGTTTTTAAATGAGCCCACTGGGACTTGTCTGCTCATCACAGTGGAGGAAAAAGGAAAATAAACCAGACCCAGATGGATTGTTTTCCTTTCCATTGGTGCTCCTGGAGTGCAGCTCTCCAGGGCTTTGGTGGGATGGGTGCAGGTGGCACAGGGTGACCCATTGCACCCCAGGGATGCTCCAGGGGTGACAGAGAACCACAACCTCCCTCTGCTCACCGAGGGGGCTGAGAGGAGGGATAACCCTCAAACCCATGCCAGGGCCATTACCTGGCTGGAGGACTCACCTAATTATAGAATCACGGAATCATTAAGGCTGGAAAAGCTGAGATCATTAAATCCAACCATTCCCCCAGCACTGCCAAGGCCACCACTAACCCATGTCCCCAAGTGCCACATCCACACATCCGTTCAACTCCTCCAGGGGAGGTGACAAATGGCCCTTCAGCCCCCCAGGGTTGGTTTGGCCCCTCTCTCTGCAGGGTCCTGGCAGGGATGTGTCACTGGGGGGGGTCACAGCCCCACGGGGGGGGGTGCCAGCTCTGTTCCCACAGCAAGGTGTGAGCTTTCCAGTTGCCAGTAAACCCCCGTGGGCACACACAGATGTTTACTGGTTCTTGGGGTGTTCAGAGCTGTAAAACCACTTCCCACGAGTGGGGCTCTTTGGAGGTTGGGGCTCTTTGCAGCGTCTCTCTGCAGTGCAGGTGCTACCCCCGGGATGTGGAGGGGTTTGCCACCCCAGATGGGTTTGTGCCCTTCAAAGGGGTCATTGTCTGGCTGCCCTGGGCAGCGTGGGCTGTGCCTGGCACCCTCATCTACTGGGGGAGAGGGGAGGGCTTGGAGAGCTCTGGCACCACTTGCCAGTGCCACTGCCCCACAACCTCTTCTGAGTCCTTCCACAGCCCCACAGCCTCTCCTGAGTCCTTCCACAGCATCTCCTGAGTCCCTCCAGAGCATCTCCTGCCTCCCCCCACAGCCCCACAGCATCTCCTGAGTCCTTCCACAGCCTCTCCTGAATCCCTCCACAGCCCCACAGCATCTCCTGAGTCCTTCCACAGCCCCACAGCATCTTCTGAGTCCTTCCACAGCCCCACAGCCTCTCCTGANCCCTCCACAGCATCTTCTGAGTCCCTCCACGGCCCCACAGCATCTCCTGCCTCCCTCCACAGCCCCACAGCCCCTCCTGCATCCCCCCACAGCCCCACAGCCTCTCCTGAGTCCCCCCACAGCCTCTTCTGTCTCCCTCCACAGCCCCACAGCTTCTCCTGATTCCTTCCACAGCCCCACAGAATCTTCTGAGCCCTTCCACAGCCCCACAGCATCTCCTGCATCCCTCCATGGTCATGCAACCTCCCCATCCCTCCCCATGTGGGCTCCTCCATCCCTTGGGGACTGTGAAGACACAGGAGGGACTTGCTGGGGACAGTTTGTGAGTGGGAGGGGACTTGGCTCAGTCAGGCTGTGAGCAAAGGGACAATGCTGTGACCCCCAGAGCACCTCAGCTCTGCCCTGGGTGAAGCCACCAGCATCTCCCAGATGGGGCACCCCCCAACCCAGGGTGTCCACCTGGGGACTTATGGGCACCTCAGTCCCCAGAGCTCCCATCTGCTTGGGGCTGATGGGCAAGAGGAGCAAAGGGCTGCAGGGAGTGACAGGGATGGAGTAAAGTTCCCTTCTGTGCTCCAAGAGCCTTCTGATGGTGCCAGGGCTGGGCTGGTGCAGCCCCCCAGGGTGAGGTGTATCCCAAGGGAAGGCAGGCAAAGCCCTCCATCAGCCTGGGGACAGCCCTCAGCATCCCCCATGGGCACAGTGCCCTGCATCCCCTGCCCTGGGGGTGTGGGCTGTGGCACCCGAGGCTCTTGTGGCTTGGAGGAGTCCCAAAACCTCTGGGTTAATCCTTGTCACCGTTTATATCCCAGGGGGTGAAATCTCAGCATCCCCATGACATCCTTCCCTATGTTCTCCTCCTTTAAATAATTTTAGCTTTCTATTTCTACCCTGCCCGGACCAAAACAAACCTCCCAGTCCAGGCTGGGCTGAGGCTGAAGTGGTAAAAAATGGCTCGTTTCCAGGAACAATAAAGGAAGCTTGACAGTGGTCAGCTCCTAAAGGCTTGAACTGCAATAGCAGAGGGCTCTGGGATTGGCCAGCGAAGCGAAAACGAGCGGAGAGAAGCAGCAACCCGAAACCAGAAAGTGGCTTTGGAGAGCTCAGAGAGGGCACATTCCTCGGGGTCATCCCGAGGTGAGTCCAGGCTGGGGGTCAGTGATGGGGAGGAGATACCCCTCAAGCTCCAGGAGGATGCTCAGCACAACATCCCAGCTGGCAAAGGGCAGCTCTGCGGGCACAAAGGGCTCTGTGCCAGGGCACAGCCGAGGGGTGCAGCTGCAGCAGCTCTTTGCAGCCCCTCCTCCTCCTCCTCTTCCTCCTCCTCCATCACATTCAGCAGCCAGGGATGGGTTCTTTGAGCATCCCAGGGCTGCCAGGTGGAGGGCAGAGCTGCAGGTCCCATCACACCCCCCATCTCCCCCGGGGCTCCACATGCTCCACCAGCCCCAGGGTTTGTGCCTTGCAGGGCAGCAGAAGGTGTGAAGTTCCCATGATCAAAGAGCTGTCCCTGGCTGGTGGCAGCCACAGCCTTTGTCACTTTGTCACCCGTCGATGCGGCGCCGGCGTTTTGTCATTTCCCCGAGCACGCATGTGGGTTACAAGCACCGAGGAACATGAAACTCCCACTTGTTGGTTTCTGCACGATTTATTTCCGTGGCAAAAAGCCAGAATCTGGTTTGGCTCTGCAGTGACTCAGCCAAAAGCCTGAGCTGCTTCTTGTTCTGCCCAGAGCTGCTCAGACTTACCCAGGGAGAGAAGAGCTGGTCCTGCCAGGGCTTGCTGTGAATCCAGCAAAATCCTGATGTTCATGGCAGGACTCAGAGCCTTTGTCCCCACTAAAAGCACACCCTGGGCCACTCTGGTGAGGTCTCTGCTCAGCTGTGGGTGAGCCATCAGCTTTTCATGGGGATGTAAAGCACGAGAGGAAGGAGCAATGCAAAAGGAATGCTCCCTGTGGGATAAGGGTGGGAAGGAACAGACCATCACCAGTGTCAAGGGCCTTGAACCTTCTTTCAGTCCCTGCTGGGGAAGGGAGGTGTCTCCACAGGTCTCAGTCCTGGGGCAGCCAAGCAGGGAGTTTGGCCTTCTGGGGATGAAAATCCAGGCTCAGGAACCCAAGCAGAGGTCAGAGAATCCTCCCTGCAGTGCAGGGGTCTTTGGCTGCACCCCCAGCATGTGGCAGGACATCAGGAACTCATCATCATCATCATCATCATCATCATCATCATCATCAGGAACCCCCTCCCTGCTCCCCCAGCCTGGAGCCATTGACCTGCTGAGACCTGAAAGTCTCTCCCATGCCAGGCAGGTTCTCCACCTCCTTTCTTCTCACCTCCTTAGCCAGATATCCATCTTCAGCTCGAGGCATCTTTGGGAGGAAGAGTTTCAGGCTGGCAAAGTGCCTCAGGTCTGACAAATCGCCTTCTTCCAGGGAACTCCCTGCTCCCAGGTGACATCCTGCCCTTCGGGGTGCCTGAGGCTGTCAGAGGCAAAGTGATGGAGTGTGGGTTAGATAAACAGCAGGAGAGAGGCTGGGAAGGGGCTGGACACTGGGCTTGGAGGGGACAAAGTCCAGCTGGAGTCCAGGCAGCAGGAGGGAACCCCAGGGATCAGTACTGGGTACTCTTTAATATCCTCATGAACTGGCTGGTGGGGCAAAGTGCACCCTGGCAGGTGACACAAAGCTGGGAGGAGGGACATGCTGCCATCACAGAATCAAGGAATTCTTTGGATTTAAAGAGGTCTTAAAGCCTCTCCAGTGTCTCCATGAGCAGGGACACCTTCCACCAGCCCAGGGTGCTCCAAGCCCCATCCAACCTGGCCTTGGACACTTCCAGGAATGGGGCAGCCACAGCTTCTCTACCCAACCTGTGCCAGGGCCTGCCCACCCTCCCAGCCAAGAATTTCTTCCTGATATTTAACCTAAATCTTCCCTTGTTTTAGTTTAAAGCCATTTCCCCTTGTCCTATCACTATGAGTTCCTGTGAAATCCATGGACATCTCGCCAGGCTGGAGAAGTGGGCTGGCAAAAACCCCATGAAGTTCACCAGGAGAAGTGCAAAGTCCTGTCCCCAGGGACGAACAACCCCAGGCACCAGTATATGCCAGTGCTGACCAGTTGGAAAGCAAAAGGACCCCGGGGCTCCTGGTGGACACCAAACAGGAGATGAGCAGCAATGTGCCCTTGGAGCAGAAGTCCAGCAGGTTCCTGTGTTGCCTGAGGAGGAGCATTGCCAGCATGTCGAGGGGTGACCCTTCCCCTCTGCTCAGCACTGGGGAGGCCCCTCCTGGGGTGCTGGGTCCAGTTCTGGGCTCCCCAGTATGAGGGCCATGTGGACATACTGGGGAGAGCCCAACAAAAGGCCATGGGAGATGGTGAAGGGACAGGAGTGTCTCTCCAAGAAGGAGATGCTGACAGAGCTGGGACAGTTCTGGAGAAGAGAAGGCTCAAGGGGGGTCTCTGCAATGTGTGTGGGGACCAAAGCAGGTGGAGCCTGACCCTTCTCAGTGGTGGCCCCTGGCATGGCAAAGGTAACGAGAAACTCAGTTTAAACACCAGATAAAACTTGACTGGACACCAAACCAGGTTGCCCAGAGAGCAGTGGAGTCTCCAGACCATCCAGACACAGCCCTGGGCAGCTCCCCAGGTGCCCGGAGCAGGGGCTGGGCTGGCTCCATGGGGTTCCAGGGTGAATTCTGTGCTTAGCCCTGTTGGTCTAAGGGGGCAGGCAGGGCATTTTGGGCAGCACAGAGCCCTCGATCCAACCCCTCTGAGCTCCGTGGGCAGCAGCTCAGCAGCCTCTGATAAACACCCCGCACATAACGGCACGAGAGCTGCCTCTCGCTTTGGTTTTTCTTCCAGACTTGCATAATCCTGTGCAAAACTTGTGCCTTTCCCTATAGAGGCTCGCAGGGAAAACCCCTCCCTCAGTCCAGAGCAGCGTTCTCCTCTTTGTGGTCAGGCCACCTGGCACGGTTTGATTTCCTTTCTGATTTGAGGGAATCGAAAACGAGCGCTGAGTCAGAGCTCGCGCTCTTGGCTCCGCCGTGAACCGTATCCCATTATTCCCGGGGTTTTGTTCGCTCCCTCTAATTCCCTTCGGCTGTTTCATTTTCGGCTCATCCTTTGTCATCATCCTGGAATTTCCATTTCGCCTTCTCCAAGAGGCCTCCAGGCTGCCTTTTAAAAGGGAGCTGGTTCCAGCTGCTTCAGACGGAGCTGCACCTTCCAGAGCTTCTGGTTCTGCTCCGACATCCCTCGCCCCACGGAAAGATGAAGGTCTCTGCAGCTGTTCTGGCTCTTCTGCTCCTCGTGGCCTCCTTCTCCCAAACTTCCTCTGGCCCAGGTGAGTCCTGCTTTTTCGTTTGGGAAGGAAGAACAGATCGGAGCCTTCGCTGTTATTTCTCCACTGAGCTCCCCTGGTGGATAACTGGGAATTTATCAGCCTTGGTGCCACTCTTGGCTCGGAGATCAGCTGGGTGCTGGAACCCTGGGATTGGAAAATCCTCCATCCATCCATCCATCCATCTATGAATCCATCCATCCATCCATCTATCTATGAATCCATCCATCAATCCATCCATCCATCCATCCACCCTGGGCTCAGAGCACTTGTTCCTGCTCAGAGCTGAGAGATTTCAAGAGGTGGGGAAGAGAAGCTCTGAGCAATGACAGGGTGGGAACCTCCCACTGCTCCCGGCCTTGGCCCAGATGATTCCCAAAGTCCATTTCATGTTAATTATCCTGTAATTCCCTACTCCCTTCCCCTTCCCAGCGCTCACATTGTGTCTCTTTGCCTCTTCCAGTTGGACCTGACCTCCCCATCTGCTGCTTCAAGTACGCCCGCCACGAGCTGCCCCGGGATCGTATCCGGCGTCACTACAGCACCAGCACCACCTGCCCCCGGCCAGGCATCGTGTGAGTGCCCGAGGCCACTCCAGGGGACACTGAGCTGGGACAGGGCAGGGACAGCCCCTGTGGGGGTGTGGGGAGTGACCAGCTCTGCAGGGTGGCTGTAGGAACAGAGAAGGGAGAGAGGAAACCCAAGGGGAAAGGGCTGGCAGAGGGACTGCTGGGGATGCTCTGGTTGGGATGTCAGGGATGGTCCTGCAGGAGTTAAAGAGGAGGCAGTGTGGGGAAAGGGATGGTCCTGCAGGAGTTAAAGAGGAGGCAGTGTGGGGAAAGGGATGGTCCTGCAGGATTTAGGGAGGCAGTGTGGGGAAAGGGATGGTCCAGCAGGATTTAGGGAGGCAGTGTGGGGAAAGGGATGGTCCTGCAGGAGATAAAGAGGAGGCAGTGTGGGGAAAGGGATGGTCCTGCAGGATTTAGGGAGGCAGTGTGGGGAAAGGGATGGTCCAGCAGGATTTAGGGAGGCAGTGTGGGGAAAGGGATGGTCCTGCAGGATTTAGGGAGGCAGCGTGGGGAAAGGGATGGGCCTGCGGGATTTAGGGAGGCAGGGTGGGGAAANGATGGTCCTGCAGGATTTAGGGAGGCAGTGTGGGGAAAGGGATGTTCCTGCAGGAGATAAGGAGGCAGTGTGGGAAAACCTGTGGGAGGGGGGAGAATCCCAGCCAGCCACTGGTTGCAGCATCAGCTTGGGGCACAGGGAAAGTCCTCCTGCAATGCCCCGACTCTGGAATCCAGGTTTTCCTGGGAAGCAGCTCTGAGCTGAGATCTCACATGCCCCATTTCCCTTCCACAGGTTTGTCACGATGAAAGGTCGCCAGGTCTGTGCCAACCCCAGTGACTCCTGGGTCCAGAAGTACCTGCAGAGCTTGGAGCAGAACTGAGCCAAGGCAGAGGGCAAGTGGAGCTGCTGTGCTGCACAAATCACATTGTTATCCTGAGCTCCAGTGGTGGAGCAGGACCCTGGGACAACAGGAGCTGCTGCAGGAACCCATGGCATGTGCAGGTGTCTCCAGGGGGCTGCTGGAAGGACCCCAGGACACCTCATGTTGAGGTTCTGCTGCTCACCCTGAGCTGCAACCTCAACCTTCTGCCCTGACCCCTCCACTGGTGGTGGGAAGGCCCATGAAGCTGCACCTTTGTTATATTATTTGATATTATAGTATTTGTTGGATTGAAGTTATAATACTTGAAACTATTTATGGAGTTATTCTGTGTGGTAGCCTGTGAGGGTTTATTCTGTTATTTATGGGAATGCAACCCAGAGGGTATTTATAGGATGATGAGTAGCCCTGCTTTGCAAGCATGAACTCACGATTCTGCAGAATAAAGAATTTGGACCAAAACCTCTGGTTTTTTTCCCTTTTCTGTGCCTCTGTGTGGTGTTCACCAGCACAGACAGAACGTCTCCCTGAGGTTATCTGCAGCCTCTCTAGGACATGTGAAGATGGGAAATGGTTTGAGGCAAACCCATGAAGTTTCCATGCTGCAGACACATGAACACCCTCAGACACCACTCCCCACATCCTCTCCAGAATTAGATGTGTTTGTACCCACAGATGTGTGGGACTTTTACACACATAACTCTGCTCTCCACATGCCCCAGGCACGTCCCATACATTTGTTTGCTGCTCCCAACCCCACACACCCCACCTCAAACTGCTCCCTGTGGGTGCAGTGGGGTGGGGATGGGACATGGTGCTGCAAGGGGTAAAACCCTGCCAGGTTTTATGGGGGGAAGCAGAGAGGATGGGGATGCTGGGGCTACCCTGAGAGCTGGCAGGTACCAGGCAGGCTCATGAGCTCCTTGTGCCAGGCAATTCCCTGCCCTGCCAGCCTGTGTACCAGTTCAGCAGCAGGTCCCCAGCACAGGCACCCAGAGGGACCTCCAGTCCATCCTCAGTGTTCCTCTAAGACACCCCCACATCTCTGGTGAGGAACCTGGCAGTGCTGCCTGGAGAGGGACAGGGAGCCCAGTTTTCATTGTTGCTCACTTTCCCAGCTGTAAAACCAAGGGAAAGGCTCAGCTGTGCTGCAGGGTGAGACAACCAGCAGAAAACCTGCTGGAGATGTCCTCAGGATGCAGCTTTCCATGAAAACATGAGTGGGAAGGAGCAGGTCCCAAGGGGGAAAGTGCTGGGCATTGGGATCCTGCTCAGTGCTCCTCAGCTCCTGCACCCCGAGAGGAAATTCCAGAAGGGTTTGGGTTGGAAGAGATCTTCAGGCTCATCTCATTCCACCCCCTACCATGGGTAGGGACATCTTCCACCAGCCCAGGTGGCTCCAAGCCCTGTCCAGCCTGGCCTTGGACACTTCCAGGGATGGGACAGCCACAGCTTCTCTGTGCCAGGGCCTGCCCACCCTCACAGAGAAGAATTTCCTCCTTGTGCCTAATCTAAACTGACTTCCCTCAGTTTAAAACCCTCCCTCCTAGTCCTACAACAACTAAAATTTGTCCCCATCTTGCAGATCCCCTTCAGATGTCCCCATGTCACAGTCCAGAGCTGCCCTTGGCCTTGCCCTCATCCTGTTTTAATTCCTAAGGCAAAAAATTCTTTTAGTGTTTATTTTCCCCCCTCCTTCAAATACAGATCAGACTTGATGACTCTGAGGTTGGGAAAGCACCTCCACATTGTCTCGTGATTTCTCTGTAGTCCTGTTTTTTCCAGGCTGGAAAGCTGCAGGAGGACACATGGACACTCAATCCCAGTGAAGGACAGCCCAGCCCAGCCCCATGTGGTGGCCCAGGAGGTGCTGCTGGGCTGGAGGACCACATGGAGAGATGGAAATCCAAAGGGGGGATGTATCCTGAGTGGGGCTTCCCAATATGTGAGGAAACGTGGGAGCAGAGTGGTCCCTGCATGGTGGGGTGGATGGACAGGAGCAGGCAAAGAGTCCAAGGAGGGGGTACTGGGGGTCTCCTCTACCCCTGAGACCTTCCTGACCCCAAATTTGGTGCTGCAGAGGAGCTGCAGGAGCCCCACATAGTCCTGCTTTGGGACCCTGTGTGCTGGGATGGGGTGGAGAGTGGATGTCTGGGAGAAAGGGAGTGCTGGGGGGGTCTGGGGTAGTGCAGGGGACGGGGTGGAGGACTCTGTGAAGCAGCTGACTCTTCTCCAGACAGTCCCTGGCCTTGTGCCCAGGCTCTTGTGGGAATTTCCCTCTCCAGCCCTTCTGGTTTTCGTTTCCAGCTGCTGGATTTAGGAGGAAGGAGGTCAGGAGACCCTCATGGTGCCATGGGCGAAGTGCTGGGTAACCTGCTTGTCTCTGCTCTGTTTGGGGACAGGAGCCCTGTGGCTCTCCCCTCTCTTCCAGCTTCCCTTGGAGAAGAGCCATGGAGACCCTCAGACTCAACATCTGCATTGTCTCCCTGCTCCCAAATCCATCATGAACCTCCAAACACGACCTCTCTGTGCCACTCCTGGTGGTTTGGCCTTGGCCTCACTCTTGAGCCTCTTTGATTTCTGTCTTTCCAACCTGCACTGGCAGCTCCGTGTCACTCAGGAAGCCTTTCTGCCAAACCCACCCATTTCTGTGTCCCAACATGGGTGCTTCCCTGTGGGAGGTGGGGGCTGGATGGATCAGGGCTGAGCACAACCATGGTCTGTGTGTCTGCCAAATTCCTCATGGGATCTCGTCTCTCTGGTTCAGTCTTGGTTCTCTCCCAGTCCTGCTCTGCTCCACATGAATCCCCATAGAATCACTGAGATTGGAAGAGACCCCTAGGATGAGTCCAACCATTCCCCAGCACTGCCAAGGCCACCACTGACCCCTGTCCCCAAGTGCCACATCCACATGGCTGTTAAACCCCTCCAGGGATGGGCACTCCATCCAACCCTTTTTCTTCAGAACCTCTGCCTTTGGGTTGGTTTTAATCTCCTGTAGGAAAGAGTGCTCAGGATGGATCTGTAATGCCTGAGGAACAGGCATGACCTACTCTGAGCCCTTGGTCTGGGGTGGGACCTGCTGGGAGTGTTTATTCCCTGCTGGTTGTACAGGTTCTGTCCCCTCCTGGTCCTGCATCCCAAAGCCCTTCCAGCCATCCCCGACACAACCCAGTGCTGATTCACATCCACTTGGCAGAAGTTTCCCAGGAAGCACCTGAAGGACTGTCTGTACCCCCTCCAGGTGCCAGAAGCTGTGTGGGAAGGGGCTCCTGCACGGGCAGGGAGCTTTTGGTTCTGCCCCATAAATCCTTCTCCGACTTGGCACCCAGAGAGGGACTGGCTGGGGTGTCATCTGGGATTGGCCACGGCTCGGTCCTGGCAAGGAGAGATGTTTCCAGCTGTGAGGAGATGGTTGAGAAGGACCTTCCCACACTGATGGTGGGAGGATGAGAGGTTCTGTGGGTGCAGCCACCCCAGCATGGGTGAGGAAGAGCTCCCAGGTGAGGAAGAGCTCCCAGATGAGGAAGGTCTCCCAGATGAGGAGCTCAATGTGCAGCAGAGCAGTAGCAGATGATGCTTGCCCAGGGGCCACCAACCACACGCTCCACAGTGGCCACTGGGGTCTGTGGTCTGTGGCCCTCGAGCCACCAGCAGGTCGAGGCAGAGCCTGGTGTGACCACGGACCTTCTCTGGTGTCTCAGCCCCTCCCCTTGGCTGGCTGTCCCCAGCCCATGCAGAGGTCACAGACAGCACATTCCCCAGCCCTGGCTCATTCCTTCCCCACCACAAGTTCTCCTGGCCCTTCCCATTCTCCAGTCCCACCACCAGGAGAAGCACCAACCCTGCACTGCCCCTGCCTCTGTCTGGGTGGAGACATCTGTGCATTTTTTGGGGACACCCTGCCATGGCCACCCCTGCCTGGTCCCCCAGTGCTCAGGGACAGCCCCAGCTTCTTGGTTTTGGTGTCATGGGCTCTTTGCCTCTTGCTTGTCACAGTCCTGTGGCCTTCTCAGGGGGTGCTGGTCCCCTCAGCCCCCCTCACCCAGAGGTGACCTCGTGCCTTTAATTGAGGGACAGCGGTGCTTAAAAGCTGTTTGTGAAGTGCTCAAGGAGTCTCGGTGTAAAATCAAACCCAAACCAGCACTGTTTGATTATTTTCGTGTTCAGGGGGATCTCCTGACCCCCTTCCTCCTTCCCTCCCCTGCCAGGCTGTGTCCCTTGGTCCCCTCTGCCACACAAGGCAGTGCCAGAGCTGCTTTGCAGGGCTGTAAAATCGAACCTTAACCCTCTGCCACCCCTCTGAGCTCCCTGCCAGAAACACAGACTTTGAAGCTGTTAAAAAGCTGGTTAATTAAGAAGAGAGGTGGTGATGAGCTAGGGGAGAGCAGGAGACAACCTGAACATCTGCAGATCATCGTGGCACCAGCAGGCTTGGTGGTGTTTTATGGGCATTTTATCTCACACTGCTTTGCTTGGCCTTAATAATGGGGCATCATTTATTGTGGCAACAACAGGGGCCTGAAGAAATTTCTCCCTGGGGTGATAGAGTGGAAAACGGTGGGAAATGTCCTGGGAGGTAAAGACTTGACCTGCAGAAGGTTCCAGGTGGGAAACTCTTGGCCAAGGGTTAATACAAAAGCTTCTGAGCTTTCTTCTTCAGCCAGCTCTGATGGAGACAACCCAAATAGTCCCCACCCCCCTGCAGAGCTTCAGCACAGGCAGCTGAGACCAGCAGTTTTGGTCTCTACCCACAAAGTTATCAGCCAGCTTTAAATGTCAACCACAGGCTGATAAAGTGCTTTTGTTGGTTTTACTTGATGTAAAACGCCTCTTGTGCTTTTCTAAACCAAATTCAGGTTTCCTTCCCCGAGCAGGTGCAGAACAAAGGGGGGTTGGTGCCTGTTCTGCGACAAAACACTGACAGAGCATCATTGCCAGGGCTGAGCCTGGCTCAGGCTGCATTCCCAGAGGAGCCTGTGCTGGAAATGTGGTCCTGGCTTGATCAGACCATGAGCCACCCCCTTCCAGCTCCCTACAGAGACACCCTGAGCTTTCCAGACATCCCTTTGCCAAATCTACAGTGGCAAATCCCCCCCCAGCTCCCAGCCCTGGCTACAATCTGATGGGGAAAAGGGTTGGGAAGGAATTCCTTCTCCACATCAGTGGTGGAAAACAGCAGTGGGAGGTGCTGGGACACCAGGCAGAAGGGAAGTTTGGGGTCTTCCCCTGCTTCCCCCCAAATATTTGCAGTGGGGTCCTTGTGGCCCGAGCAGGAGGGGAACAACCAGAACTGACACAAAGAGAAAATAACTTTATTCTTTGGCATTGGCAAGAGACAGTGGTTTTCAGAACAAGGCTGGACAATGTGGTTCCACAAAGAGCATCCTCTAAGTACCCAGGGTACCAATTCCTTCTCCAGGGAGACACATCTCACTCCCAGCATCTGCTGCCCTGTGACAACATCCAGGTGACCCTGGCACTCAGCCTGGGTTTAGCTGGCAGCACTCAGTCCTAATGCCCACAGATCACTCACCAAGAGCTCTGGGGGTGAAATCCCCCTCCCATTCCAGCAGAGGAGGCACAAGGAGGGCTCAGTTTAGCCACTTGTCACACAGCAGGGTCTGCAAGGCCAGGAGGTCCCCAGCGTCACAGCTGCCCTAAGGATGGCTCAGTTATTGTGGATAAATGGCACCTTGGCAAGGCAAGAGGAACTTCAGGGGTGCCAAGGGGGCTCAGCAGGTGCTGGTGCTCAGCAGCAGCGTTTCTAGGTGTGTGCCAAGCTCTGCCAGGTGGACTGGCAGGATCCCTGAGCTCCCAGGGCTCACTGCAGCTCCAGGCTGTTCACATATTCCTTCACCCACTTGGCATCGGGGTTGGCACAGACCTCCCGGTTCTTCTGGGTGATGAACCTGCCGAGGCAGAAAAGGGCCATGGGGGACCTGGATCACCTCTTTGGATCATCTCCCCCAAATCCCCAAGCCCCAGGAATCTGGAGAGCCTGCTAAAACCCAGGGGGCAGAGGGAGAACACTCTCCCTTGGGAGACCACCCCATTCTTGGATGTTCCTGTCCATGTACAGTGCAGAACTGAGCCTGAATGCAGCGTGGCATTTTATCTGCATGGGGCTCATCACCACTGCAAGGTCCTGCTGGCTCCTGACCTCCTCCCCACACCTCATTCCCAGCACCAGGATGGCCCAAGGGACCTCCTTAGCTGAGGAGGGTGAGGGCTCACATACTGCACGTGGGACCTGAGAGGCTGCCCCATTGCCTTCCTCCAGGTGTGGGATGTCACCCCCCTGTGCTGCTGGTCCCCAAAGGCTGGCAGAGCCCTCCCTCAGAGCCCAGAGCAGGAGCTGCTACTCACACAACTGCTGGCTGAGGGCACAGGCTGCTGGTGTAGAAATACTCCCTCACATGAGCCCGGGGCAGCTTCCTGGAGATGTAGTTGAAGCAGCAGGCAGTTGTGTCAGACGCCACTGGAAGAGAGCAGAAAATGCAGCCTGAGACCAGCCCTCAACAAACTGCACCTTCCCCAGCCAAGAACACGGGCAGCCCCTTCTCTTGGTTGCCCAGAAAATCAGCAAGAGGTGGGTGTGAATCCCAAGGCTTGGTTAATGCCATTGCTAGGATTGCTTCTGAAATGTTTTACACTCAATTCCCACCATAAAAATCCCTTTGGGTACCCTGGGACCGAGTCTAAAACCTGGAAACTTTGATCCCAGTAAAATTCATCTCTAAGGTAAAAGGATGATAGGAAGGAAGAGCAGTGCCCATAAAGCAGGACAAGACATTCACACAAGCTTTGCCACTGTTTTTTTTCCAGTTCTGCTCCAAAACTCCGGGTAGTCAGAGCCAAAATCCCCCCAAGAGAGCAGAGGGATGCTGTACTCACATGGAGCAGGAGAGACCTGGGAAAAGAGGGCAGCAAGGAGGATGAGGGAGAGGCAGAGTGTGGAGACCTTCATCCTGCACAGAGATGAGTTGCAAAGCAGAGGCAGGACCAGAGTGGGTTCCTCCTGTTACTGGTGTGAGGTGCTGGCTCAGTTCTTGCTTTATATAGGACAAGGACCAGCCCAGTGAGATTTCAATTCAAACCCTTGGAATTTCCAAAGCATGAGAAGAGCTGATGTCATGGCACCTTTGCCTCAGAAATGGTGAATAAAAAAAAAAAAAGGAAACAGCTGGTGTACAGAGCACCAGAAGAGCCTTTGTGTGAGGAGCAGATCAGCACCCACTGACCAAGACAGGATGTGAAATCACCCCTGAGCTGCAGGTCCACACTTTGATCTTCCAACACAACAACTGCGCTTATCAAACTGATCTCAGCACCCTCCTGGAGCCACCTGGAGAACCTCAACCCAGCCAAGCACCCAGGCATGGAGGACAAGGGTGCTCAGCCCCCCAAAATGACCTGTGGGCAGGGCAGGTCCAGCCAAGGGGTCCCTGCTCTGGTGGGGTGTCTGGGACATGGCCAAGGTGGATGCAGGGGGACAGTGTGGGCAGCATGGGCAGCAGGAACACTCAGTTCAGCTGCCTGTGCAGGCAGCAGGGATGGCTGGCACCTTGGAGACTGGCAGGAGGGTGGGCTGGCACCCTGGAGACTGGCAGTAGGTTTGGGCTGGCACCTTGGAGACTGGCAGGAGGTCTGAGATGGCACCTTGGAGACTGGCAGTAGGGCTGGGATGACACCTTGGAGACTGGCAGGAGGTCTGGGATGGCATCCTGGAGACTGGCAATAGGTCTAGGCTGGCACCTTGGAGACTGACAGTAGGGTGGGTTGGCCCCCTGGAGACTGGCAGTAGGGTGGGCTGGCACCCTGGAGACTGGTAATAGGGCTGGGCTGCCACCTTGGAGCCTGGCAGTAGGGCTGGGCTGGCTCCTTGGAGACTGGCAGTAGGGTAGGCTGGCAACTTGGAGACTGGCAGTAGGGCTGGGCTGGCTCCTTGGAGACTGGCAGTAGGGCTGGGATGACACCTTGAAGACTGGCAAGAGGTCTGGGCTGGCATCTTGGAGAGTGGCAGTAGGGCTGGGCTGGCTCCTTGGAGACTGGCAGTAGGGTAGGCTGGCAACTTGGAGACTGGCAGTAGGGCTGGGATGACACCTTGAAGACTGGCAGGAGGTCTGGGCTGGCACCCTGGAGACTGGCAGTAGGTTTGGGCTGGCACCCTNTCTGGGCTGGCAGTTTTGGCACCATAAAGCACAAACCCCTCACAGCTCCCAGTGTGGCTCTCAGGGCATCCAAACTCCTCCTAACACCCCTGGTGAGGGAAGTGCCTGGAAATCCCAACCCCATGGGCTGACCCTACAAATTGCATCTTCTCCAAGTGCCAGTGTGTGGGGTTGGCACAAGGTGGGGTGCAGAGGGCAGAGCAGGAGCTGGGTGGAGCAGAGTGGAGAGGGACCAGCTCTTGTGCAAGAAACCCCAAGTCCTGTGCCCATCACAAGGCTCGTGGTGTGTCCATCCAGAGGCCCTGGCACCGCTTTTGCCATGACTTGATGGGTTCCCCCGGGTGCCCCAGGGGGCATTTCCCCTTTTGCCACCTCTTTTCTCAGCAAAAGGCCCCCGGTTTGGCAGCTCCTTGTGGTTTCTCGGGGTGTTTTCCTGTCCAGTCCCAGCCCAGCAGCCTCTCATGAGGCACCACGAGCTCGTGGTCCTGGGATTTCCTCGCTGCCCCATGGCCCCAGTGCTGCACCTTGGGGTTTGTGTGGACCACTCAGACACCTCCCAGCGTTTGGGGGCATTGGCACTGCCTCCCTGTCACCGTGGTGTCCCCACGGTGTCCCCAGGGCTGTGCCAGGAACCCTCTGGCAGGAACAAGACTCCATGGCTTTCCCAGCTCATCCTCCTGGGCTGGGGGTGTTGGTGTCCTGGGGGCACTGAGGACTCCAGTCTTCACGAGCAGGAGCTGGAGGTGACCCACAAAGTTGTCACAGACACGTGGTTGGTGGCATTTTGGAACAGCACAGCGACAGGCTGAAGGCACTCAGGCTTTGCAAGGGATTAAACCTGGAATTTGCTGAGGGACATCCCCATGTTGGAGGTGGGCAGAGGGGTTGTTATTACTACCATGTTGTAATAATAACATGATTAATTTATTATTAAATTAATTTATTATTTATAAGATTAATTTATGCCCCAGACCCACATAGGGGTGCAAAGCAAGGACTTATCTCCTTATCTCCTTATCACCTCCTTATCATCTCCTTATCACCTCCTTATCATCTCCTTATCATCTCCTTATCTCCTCACCACAACAGCAATTGCATTTTGAGCCGAGCCTCGTCCCTGCTGCCCCAAAGCTCGTCCTGGGTTTGGGATTTGTCTTTCCAAGGACAGTTCCTGTAAGAAGTCAGTTTTTAGTGTCCCTCACCCGTCTCACCCCGTGTCCCCGCACACCCCTGGGCTGTGCCACCTCCTGGTTGCGTTCGGCGGGTGCCAACCCCAGTCCTCCCATCCCAGACGGAGACTGTCCTGCCACAGGACGCCCGAACGACCCAGTTTGGTGTGCCCAGCCCCGCTGGCACACGGAGGAAATGCCTCTGCCTGTGGCATAACATCTGCCGGGGCCACGGGGAGATCTAAGAAACCACAGAGATGCTGCTTCTGTCCCGACCGCAGCGCAGCCGGAGCCTCCCAAATCGCGACAATCTGCCTGTGGCAGAGCAGGGTGGCATCGCCCCAACCTGGCACGGCTCCCTCCTCCTGCCCTGGATATTCCCCAGGGATGCCACTCTCCCCTGTGACCCTCGCCCGGAGTGCCAGGAGGGTTTTGGGAAGGGCATTTTGCAGCCCTGACCCTCGCGGTGAGGATGCCTTGGAAAGGTGCCCGATCCTTCACCGTGGCTCTGTCCTTGCTCCAGGTTGGCTCTTGACCTTCCTCCTCATCATCCTCCCCGCTCCCTGCCTGCCTTTGCCCTCTCCAGCCCCCCAAGGGAAGGTGGCAGCTGGGAAGAGACGAGGAGATGGGAGCGAGATGCCAGAGGTCCCACTGGGACCCCAGACCAGGTCCTGGAAGGGGTGGGGGAACAGTGGTGAGGTTTGACCTCGGATGGAGAGAGGAGCTACACTGGCCATTTTTGGGGAGCCTCATGGGACAAGGGAAAGCGCAGGGAGGTTTTTTCGCTGAAAATCAGAGGATTTTTCTCTCTATCCATTTATTTCCCCTCCCAACCGCACGCGAGCATCCAAGGAGCACCGGGCCCTCTGCCGTCCTGCTCGGGGAGCGTTCCTGGAGCCCTTCCACTCACGTCCAGCTCATCCATCAGCTCAGGAGCCCTGCCCAAGGGACATCCCCGCTGGAGACCCCCCGTACACACAGCCCCGAGGTGCAGGACAGGTGACATTTGTGCTGTCCCCTTGGGCTCTCTGTCCTGGGCAGGGATCTGGGGCTCTGCAGTGCCCATGATTGTGACAAATCCCTGGGCAGTGTGAGTGTGTGGGGGCATTTCCACTCCTCTCCATCTTTCTGTTCATCAGGAAACCTCTTTATTTTCCTTCTGTGGGGCAAAGGAAGGCAGAAGTCCCTGCTCCCTCCAAGGACTCTCTGGAAACCAGCATCACCTACTGATCACCTGCTCTTCACAGCTCCAGATGACGTCCCAAAAGATGGTCCCCACCTGCTGTTTTCTCCTGGAAAAGCCAAGATACCAACGTTACTCCTGCCAAACCAGCAGGAATGGGCATTCCAGACTCACTCCCAGCCCAGTGCCAGGCTCAGACCCGTTTCCTTCCCCCAAGGAAGGTTCTGCTGACCCTCAACCTTCACCTGCACGGTTGTTCTTCTCCCCAGGTGACCTTGGGAGTCAGGATTGTGGTGTCCATGGTGCTGGATCAGCTGTACCAGTGTTTGTGTGTGTGGCACTCCAGCCTGGCAATGTAGAGCAGCCCCAAGGGGGCCCGTGGTCCAGCAGCAGCTGAACCTCCCTGGTGACCCCCAAGAGGATGTCTTCTCTTGAACCACTGGCCACCACTGCCTGCCCCAAACCTGCCTTTGGTGGAGATTGGAGTCCTGGCATAGCCACCTCCTGCTTCCCAGGCCTGCAGAGGTGGGGTCCTCTTGCACACAGGGGCTTCCCAATGCCACTGGCATTCCTGCCAAGTCCCCCAGAAAGGCTCTGACATCCATCTTCTCTGGTCCTCTGCTTGTGCTGCAGGAAGCAAGTGTCCCTGTCTGTGTCCCTGTCCCTGTCCCTGTCCCTTCAGGGCGTGGTTGGTGCTACCTGCAGGTTATGCTGGTGGTAGCCACCCATCCCTGATGGTCACTCATCCCTGGTTGTCACCACCCATCCCTCGTGGTCAGCACCCATCCTTGGTGGTGGTCACTCATTCCTGGTGGTCACCACCTATTCCTGGGGGTCACCAGCCATCCCTGGTGGTCATTCATTCCTGGTGGTCACCACTCATCCCTGGTAGTCACCACTCATTCCTGGTGGTCANAGGGAGCAGGTGACATATCTGTGGGGAGCAGGTGACACAGCTGTAGGGAACAGGATGACACATCTATAAGGAGCAGGGTGACACAGCTATAGGGAGATGGGTGACACATCTATAGGGAGCAGGATGACACAGCTGTAGGGAACAGGGTGACAGCTGCAGGATGATACAGCTGCAGGGGGCAGGGTGACACATCTGCAGGGAGGAGGGTGACACATCCATAAGGATGCAGGGTGGCACAGCTGTAGGGAGCAGGGTGACACAGCTGCAGGGAGCAGGTGACACGTCTGTGCAGGGAGGACATGCCATTGCAGCATTCCTTCCTGCGATAAGAAGAGGTTCAGAGCTGCTCCCCCAAANCCTGCAGCCTCTGCACATCCCAATCTTTTCCTGGAGCAGCTCCTGGGGTTCAGTTCAGCACCAGGTTCAGGAGCTCCCCCATCCAGTGGATGAATTTTGGGTGGTGGTGGTTGTTGGGAGCAGGGGGACATGGATAGAGGGAGCAGGAAGGAGTTCCATGTGGGAATGCCCCAATACCACGCCTGGTGAGGAGTTTTCCCTTGTGGAAAGGAGTCTGGGGGTGCTTTTGGGGCTTCTGATGGTTTGTGGCCCCTTCTAAAGCCATGATGTCGTTTGGCCCTGTTCTGGTTCCTGCTTGGCCTGATTTGGTCCTTGCTTTGTTGTGCCAGTGTGACATCACCAGAAGGGAAGGAAATTGGCATGACAGAAAAAATAAATTACTTCATCTCCTCCAGATCTGCTTCTTATTGGCCTTTTATCTCTTTGAAGCACCGTGTTTGAGGCATTAATGTCTGCCCATCGGGGACACAATAAATCACAGGGCTCGAGGAGTTTGTTTAGACAAAGTTTGCTCTGTCACAGCCGGGTGACACAGCTGGAGGAAGCAGGGCAGCTGTGGGAGGAAGGGTGACAACAGCGGGGAGCAGGTGACAGCGCTGCAGGGAGCAGGGTGACACATCTATAGGGAGCAGGTGACACATCCATAAGGAGCAGGGTGGCACAGCTGTAGGGAACAGGGTGACACATCTATAGGGAGAAGGGTGACACATCTGTAAGGAGCAGGGTGGCACAGCTGTAGGGAGCAGGTGACATATCTATAGGGAGCAGGTGACACATCTATAAGGAGCAGGGTGACACACCTGCAGGGAACAGGGTGACACAGCTGCAGGGAGAAGGGTGACACATTTATAGGGA
>WBMV01008449.1:340162-446594 GCA_013396655.1 Campylorhamphus procurvoides
TGTCCCCTGTCCCCGCAGGGCGCCACAGGAGCCCCTGGCTGTCCCCTGTCCCCAGGGGACACCACGGGAGCCCCTGGCTGTCACCTGTCCCCAGGGGACCCCACAGAAGCCCTGGCTGTCACTCAACCCCAGGGGACACCACAGGAGCCCTGGCTGTCACCCAACCCCAGGGGACACCACAGGAGCCCCTGGCTGTCACCTGTCCCCAGGGGACACCACAGGAGCCCTGGCTGTCACCTGGTCCCAGGGGACACCACAGGAGCCCCTGACTATCACCTGGCCCCAGGGGACACCACAGGAGCCCCTGCTGTCACCTGGCCCCTGGGGACACCACAGGACCTGCTCCCACCCAGCACGGTGCTGCTGTTCCTGCTGCCACTGCCCTGCCTGGGCTAAGCCTGGCACAGCACCCCTGGGCACTGGCACAGCACCAGTGGTGATGGCACAGGGGATGGACACAGTGGGAGGTCTGTGTCCCATCTCATCTCCCTGTATGACCACCCCCAGCCTCCTTTTTCAGGCTCCCCCATCCCTCTCCCTCCCAAAATACCTGCATTTCCCTCAGCCACAGCATGTCCAGATGTTTGGTGGGAGGTGGCTCTGGGAACTCATCCTGAGCTTCCCAAAGCCCTCTCTGGGTTTCTGGAGTTGTGTCCAAGACTTGAACAAGTCTCCCATGAGGATTTAACAGCAGGGGCCTGACCCCCAAATGAGGTCTCTGGTGGGGTCCACAGTGGAAATGGGAAGGAGGGAAGGGGTCCAGACACCAATGGAGAGGACCAGAGTAAGAGCAGAGGGATCTGGAGAGCAGTGGTACCCTAAAGAGAAGCTTGGAGGGGACCAGAGCTGGAAAGAGAGGTCTGAGGGGGGTTAAGGAGGGTGGAAAGTGTGGTTGGAGAGCTCCAGCAGAAGGGTCTGGAGGAGACTGGAGGACACTGAACCCCCCACCTGGTTTGGCAGCCTGGCTGGACTCCCACTATTATTTCCCCAGCCAGAATTTCCTCCATATTTCTCAGAATCCTTGGTTTTGTTGACTTTTTTCCCTTATCTAATCTCTTGTCATTGGCAGTGGATCTGCAATTCTTATGATATTTACAGACAAAACAATCTTGCCTGGTGGACAGAAGGGGATGTGTTTACAGAAAAGTCTGAGTTCAACAGAGAGCTGACAGCTCTTCTCTGGTAATAAATAGCACTTTGCAGAGTTATGTAATAGAGGAAACCACAAGGTGTGTCAGGAGACAGAACTTCTTCCTCCACAAGCGGTGCAGACTCTCGTTTTCACCCTTTGATCTTCTAAGTTTCAGAGGAGCAGCTTTGCTGGCCCCACCACAGGGTCCTCACCACTTGGCATGGGAGGAAACAGCCTCAGGCTGGGCCAGGGGAATTTTAGGTTGGATGATAGGAAAGATTTCTGGTCAGCACCTTGCCCAGGGCAGTGGTGGAGTCACCATCTCTGGAAGTATTTAAAAGATGTGTGGAGGTGGCACTTGGGGACATCGTTCGTGGTGGCCTTGGCAGTGCTGGGGGAATGGTTGGACTTGAGGGGCTTGAAAGGCTTTTCCAACCTAAAAATGGTTCTTCTGCCATGTCCCAGACTTTCAGAAAAGATGGGAACTGATTCCAGAGCAGGAAGATAATATGGAAAACGGAGAAACCATCCTTCTCTGTGACAAAAGTGGCAGCTGAGGTCTCCTTCTACTCCCCATGTCCAGAGAAGTCACCTCCCACCCTCCAGTCTGAGCATGGGGTCACAGTCTGGGAGAGAAGGGGAGGGGATGGAAGAGGGATTTGCTAAAGGATGGGGCAGGATGAAGTTTGGTCCACGAGGAGGAGCAGAAGGTTTTATTCAGCCCCCAGGGAAGAAGTTTCCAGCTGCTGCTCAGGGCAGGAGTCCCATCATGGCCTTGCAAGATGAGTCTTTCCATGGATGGATGTGCAGTGGCTTGTCCTGCTGTGTGGTGGGTCCTACCACTGTTTGAAACAGTCACAGGTGGCTTTCCACAGCTTTCCTGCCCTGGACAATGTGCCCACTCCTTGATTTAGGTCTGGAAGGAGACCCCAAGCAGCCTGTCCTCTCTGGGGTGTCCCCAGGCCCTTGGGCTCACCTGTGTTTGTGAGATGCTTTCCTGGAGCACCTCGTTGTGGCCATGGAGCATCTCCATGGCAAGGAGGCTTCGTAGCCTTGGGGCTCGAGTCTTTAAAGGACGCCCTCAAAGAGACCTCAGTGATGTTGTGGTGCCACCTCCTGAGCACCTCCTGAGCTGCCATCCTGAGCACCTCCTTGCAGNGGGGCAGGAAGAAGTTTGGTCCATGAGGAGGAGCAGAAGGTTTTATTCAGCCCCCAGGGAAGAAGTTTCCAGCTGCTGCTCAGGGCAGGAGTCCCATCATGGCCTTGCAAGATGAGTCTTTCCATGGATGGATGTGCAGTGGCTTGTCCTGGTCTATGTGGAAGGTCCTACCACTGTTTGAAGGTGGCTTTTCACAGCTTTCCTGCCCTGGACACTGTGCCCACTCCTTGATTTAGGTCTGGAAGGAGACCCCAAGCAGCCTGTCCTCTCTGGGGTGTCCCCAGGCCCTTGGGCTCACCTGTGTTTGTGAGATGCTTTCCTGGAGCACCTCGTTGTGGCCATGGAGCATCTCCATGGCAAGGAGGCTTCGTAGCCTTGGGGCTCGAGTCTTTAAAGGATGCCCTCAAAGAGACCTCAGTGATGTTGTGGTGCCACCTCCTGAGCACCTCCTGAGCTGCCATCCTGAGCACCTCCTTGCAGCTGCTGTCACTCCCTTTATCCATGAAGAGTTAAAGTTGATTTTTAGTGCTGCAGCCTTTCAGTTTTTAATTAAATGTCACCCTTGAGCTGCTGGGAAGTTTTCCCTCCTCTACTCACCCTAAAATTTCTGTGCTGTAACTTATCACTTTTCATTTTTTCCTTATTTTATCCTGCACACTCCATCCCTTTAAAAGCTCCTGGAGATCTCCTGAGGCAGAAGATGCTTGAGTTCTGTTAGGAGTCCTGTAAATTAGTTCTTCCACATCCCTGTGCCCTGGGCAAGGGCAGGCTTGGCTTGTACAGGCTGTTGGCTCTCAGTATGTAGATAAATCCACAGTTTGAAATCCAGGGACAGCATCACATTGGCAGGTGAAGAGGGAACTTTTGGTGTTTGAAGTTCTACCTACCCTGAGCCCTTAACTACTGGGGGAAGATCTGCAGCCTCAACAGGAGCAAGAAGCAATTTTAGTAACACCAAGAGCCTGAGAGAGGAGAAAGCTGCACCTTTTCAACATAGAGAGGAGACCTGATGGAGGGAAGAGCTGACTGGTTGGATAATTAATGGATAATTAATGCCCTGGCTGCCCAGATGTCTTGTATGCTTTGCTGAATGTACATTGGCCTTGGTGAGCAGGATAGCCTGGTTTCTTTGGAAGCTCCAAAGATTGCCTCAAAACACCCCAAATCCTGGTTGGAGGTGACATGGGACAGCTTTCCTGGGGATAGATAAAGCCCTGGGTGTCACACTCAAACCCCAGCAGTGGATAGGACACCTAACATGAGCACAGTGCTTGCCTGGCAGGTGGGAGCACCTTGTGGGGCCACCTGTCCCCAATGACATGTGACCTGTGTAAGGGCAATGGGGGCCACCAGCCTGTCACTGAGGTGTTAAGGAGAATTCCATGTGACCCTGCAGGAGCCACTCTGGTTGTCACTCACACCAAAGCCCAGAGCAGAAGGTGGTGGCCCCTGGCACCAGAGGGACTCTGCTCACCCTGCCAGGTGCTCCACCTTCTCTGCCCAACTTTCTGCCTGCAAAACATGCCCAGGCTCCGTGGGCAGCCCAAGTGACCCCACCTGACACCCCTCAAACCCCACAGTGCCCCAGTCACACCCCACACTCCCCCAGTCTCACCAGGTTTCCACCCCAGGTTTCCCCCAGCAGAATCTCAGACATGGAGACCCTTAAAACAATTTAATGGTGCAACGACAGAAAACCAAGCTCAAGTTGGTGCCTCGAGGAGGACCAAAGGAAACCCTGGGCTTTTATACCCTCACAGTGCTCCTACTGTGACTCTGAGTGTCCCTCACTTGGTGACACCACAGGTCCCTGTGTCCTGCCCCTGGGAAGGGGCCTCGGTCCCAGCTCAGTGACTGCCAAAGTGGTTCCTGGATGCTCAGAGAGGGAAGTGTCCTTGCACACAAGGAGTAGGAAAACCACCCAGCAGGTCCCTGGACGGGTGCCTGGGCATGTTTCGTAGGCAGAGAGCTGGGCAGACAAGGTGGAGCCCCTGGCAGGGTGAGCAGAGTCCCTCTGGTGCCAGGGGCCACCCTCTGCTTGGGCTTTGAACTTCTCTTTAGGGCAGAAATATTGACTTGGCATTTCCAGCTTCTGAAAACCCGACCATCACACATCTCCTTTTTGGTTTTATTCAGGTATAAGATGGTGTCCTTTCTAGGGGCAGTTTCCTTTCTCTGATATTCTCTTTTCTATTTATTTTGAGCTAATAAGAGCTGTGAAAATATTTAAACAGGAGGGAGGATCGGCTCTCTAATCCTGGGAGATCTACAAGGCTGATTGCTGGTAAGAATTCAGCATTGTCTTTTGTTTTCAGCCTCCCTGATGGTCAAAGGATTGCTGTGTTTCCACTGCCTTCCCCTCAGTCCACTGAAATACAGCCCTTCTTCCTCCTGTATATCATGGAATCATTGGTTTGGTTGGAAGGGACCTTCAAGACCATCTCATTCCACCCCCTGTCATGGGCAGGGACACCTTCCATAGCCCAGGTTTCTCCAAGCCCCATCCAACCTGGCCTTGGACACTTCCAGGGATGCGGCAGCCACAGCTTCTCTGCCCAACCTGTGCCAGGCTCTGCCCACCCTCCCAGCCAAGAATTCCTTCCCAACCACCCTGTCATAATTCACATTGAAGGGCTCAACACTCTGTTCCTTTCGAGGCATTGGCAGAGTTGGAACTTTGGGATTATCCATATTTTTATGAATGGAATTTTCCTGGAGGCAGCTCAGCCCTGCTCTGTTCTCTGACCAGTCTTTGCCACCCTCAATAATCAGCAGTTATTTTATGGAATTTCCAGATCCACGATGATCTGACCGCTGGTCAATCACACAAATCATCTCCCTGAGCCATTTGGAAGAGGACACAACTTGGGTTCCCCTGGACACAACTCATGCCAGACCCACCACACGTATTGTCTGAGTACCTCCAGATGTTCCACAGATGTGTGTTGGCAAAATGACCCATTTCTGGCTGCCCAACCCATCAGAGATGCCAACCAGCAGGGAAAAAGAACACAAACTCCACCACCATCCTTTCCCATCGTGAAGTTAAGCTGATCTCTTTCGCTTGAATGAAGAAGAATGTGTGTCCTTCATATTTTTTTAGCGATTTTTTCAAGAAGAAAGTCAACATTTACTCAGAAGGGGGCACTTTTCAGCTCATTCCAGGAAAGCAAACCAGCAGATATTTCCTCTTGGCTCGATGTGGTCCCAGTTTCTCCCTTTTTTGGCCACACCCAGCTCAGCCCCAGCTCTTTTCTGCCCCGGTGCAGGTGTATAAAGGGCTGGCTTCTTTCCCAGCCCTGCCAGTGCTGCAGAGATGGCAGGTAAGGTCAATACCCTTTTTATTTTGTACCTATATCAGATATTTCTGGATATTGGTATGTCCCAAAGAGATGGGAGGAGGAGTAGACCCTTTGGAGATGGTGGTTCTTCATACTTGCTTGTCCCCTGCTATCTATTCAATTTATTGTGAGAAAAGACAGTTTTTCTCCCTCCTGCAGCAATATCCTACAATCTAAAATCTCAAGGAATGAGCAGCTTTCAATCCCCAGGAAGATGGTTGAAGGATTTCCACAGATCAATATAAGATAACCTCTCCCACTGTGAGAGATTCCTTAGTTCTTCCAAATTTTGCCTGTTATTCCAGTTCCAGAATTGATTAATTGACTTAAACTAGATCTACTTGCAACCTTTGGGCTGAAAATCTCCTTTCAGGGAAAGGTCTGGTGTGAGACACTGAGGAGGGCAGGTGATGTGGAAAAGGAATAGAGGCAGATTTTAGGGAGCAGCAGGAAGACCAAGTGAGGAGGTTGGAGGGTTGGTGATGGATGTGACAACTTTTGTTCTGTAACAAGACAGAGAGGGGGCTCTGTGGGGTCACCTCCTTCCCACCAGCCACTTGTCCCCAAGTCAGGCCACCAGGACACTGCCCTATTCCAACACACCTTCCCACCACTCCCCATCCCTGAAACTGGACTCTACTTGGCTGCCTCCTCCTTGGCAGCTCCTCAGCCCAGGTTCCTGAAGGTCCCACACCAGGGGGATGTCCCTGTGTCCTGCCAGCACCTCAGGAGGTCCTGCTGACCCACTAGGACAGAGGGCAGGTGTCTTTTATTTCTGGATCCCGAAAGAGATACTCAACCCAAACCTCTCCTGATGGTTCAGTGAAGTCCTGCCCCTCCAGAGGGTTTATTTAATGTTTCTCCCCAGGCATAAACCCAAGAATGACTCTCTTGGGATCCATCATCACTCTCTGCTTAGTTGGAGCCATGGACTCCTCGGAGAATGGTGAGTTTCTGTTTGTCCTGTGGCTTCTGCTGTGCCTGGAAGGGTGTGAATTGAAACTCAGCCCCAGTTCCCAGTGAGACACAGCTCCAGTAAGGATTTGAAGTATCCTGGAGATTGAGCCACCATCAGTGAAGTCAATCAATACCTGAGAAATTTCCCTAAGGAAATTCCCTGTTTAACAAACAGCTTTATGATTATCCTTTCATGACAGGGAATGGGAATCAGGCATCGTATTTTTGGCTTTTTCTATGCATTTACTGTTTCTTTTGAGAAGGGAACGGAGCTGGGGAAGGGGCTGGAGCAGCAGGAGCAGCTGAGGGAGCTGGGGGGGTTCAACCTGGAGAAAAGGAGGCTCAGGGGGGACCTTCTGGCTCTGCAACCCCCTGATGGATCCAGGGGAGGGTTGGGATCTGCTCCCAGGGCACAGGGACAGGAGGAGATGGAATGGCCACAGACTGGGACAAGGGAGATTTAGGTTGGATATCAGGGAAAATTTCTCCATGGAACGATTGCAAGGGGCTGGTGGAGTCACCATCCCTGAAAGTGCTCAAAAAACCTATGGATGTGACCCTCGAGGTCATGGTTTAGTGGTGAACATGGCAGAGCACCCTCAATTTCTGCTTTTCCTTCTTTGATTTCCCGAGCAGAGGTCTCCAAGGTGCTCTCAGACTTGTCTCTCCTGAGCACCATCAGTGAGGCCAAGCAGCTGGTGGACACAGCTTATTTACAGGCCCGAAGGAGGTGAGTCCTTTTGGCATGAGGGCCCCAATATCATAATTAAATAAGATAAAATAGATGTATTTTTGTTTTCCAATGCATGTTTATTATGGAGAAGACTTTGTTCAAGGGCTCTCCTTGGTGATGGAGGGATCCTTCTGCCCAGTCTGGCTGCGTTCTGGTGTCCTGTCTCTGTCCCAAGGCCACCCATCATCCCCCTCAGTTATTCCTTCCTCACCTACAATACCACAGGCAGCTCCCACCAGTCCACAGTGGTAGAGACATTCCAGACATGTGAAGTCCTCTCCTGGCTGCTGGAGATGTGCCCCTCTGTGCAGGTGGACAACTTGTCAAACCCCAGGTATCCTCTGTGGTTGTCCCAAATGCTGTTTCCAGGCACCAGGATGGTTTGGGAAGGGATATTTCTCCATCCATCCTACAGAAGTAGCAAGACAGAGCCATGGGACCAGGAGGAGATGGAGCAGGAGCGAGGTTGTCCCTCTGCTCACAGAATGCATCTTGTGACACGCTAAATGCCAAATCTTATCCAGTCACAGTTCATTGGGCTGGATTTCCATGTGACAGAAGAAAATTTATTGAGTCAAGGAAGTAATGCAGACTTAAAGTTGGGGATCACAGGGGTTTGTTTGCCCAAACCATCTGAGCTGACATGCTGAGGTGCAGGTGAAGGTGGGCAGAGCCTGCCTGGGACCCAGCGGGGCTGTCACACCTAATTACACCCAGACAAAGGAGATCTGATTTCAGACAAGGCACTTGATGGGACTCTTTTGTGTTCAGCTTGAAGAGGAAACTGAAGGAAGAGTTTGCCAACCCAATGGATTTCCTGAAGCACCTGAAGGATCCTGTAGGAAGAACCAGATCTGCAGTCCGGGCTGCCGATTACGTGGAAACCACTTTGAAACTCCTCGAAAGGAAACTGCATCTCTCTGGGGAACAGAGATTCAATGTCACAGGTAATGTGGGTTGGCACCAAAATGTCTTATAAACAGCCAAGAGTAGAAAATGTGCCCCAGCAGGAGTGTCAGGGAGCAGCTCTACCATGACTGGAATATCTGGGAATAAAACCATTCCCCACAACAGCTCTGGGGGTTTTCTGCAGAACCCTTGGTGTTTTATCCATCATTTTCTGCATCATCTCCTATCTTTGGTGATAAAAACAGGCTCACAATGAGTGTGATAAACCTTGGGGCAAACTCTCTTACTGCCAGGAGACTCCGACCAGTGAGACTTCTTCCATCTTCCACTTCTGGTCCTCACATCTGGCTTGTACCACCCTCCAAGCTCATCATTTTATTCCCAGCCTAGGATAAAACCTGATGGTGCTCCCCATATCCCCCTGGAATGTTGTTACATGCCCACCCAGCTTCCCTAGCCCAGAGGTTGATCCACAGATGGATTTAGGCACTGAGTGAACAATTCAAATCCAGATGTTGTATATCCAAGAGCTCTGATTCAGCTGATTCAAACACTCACCTAGAAGACCAAGAAGCTAAAACAGCAAAAAAGAGTGGGGTGGGCTGTCACTTGACATGGTTTCTCTTGCAGACCTGCTAAGCAGGAGGCACAAGGAGATGATTTCCAGAGGCACCGGCTGTGACTCTCAGACCCGTTCCATGAAGTGCCCAAAGCAGGACGTTTATCGGACCATCACCGGGGAGTGCAACAACAGGTGGGAACTGTGTGGGGGTGGCCAAGGAGGCTCTCAGGTCCATTTTGACCCAGGGCAGGTGGCTCCAGGTCATCTGTGAAAGTGCTTTTCAACAGGGCCAGAAGAGTGAAATGCTCAGTTTGGTGATGTCCATAAGATGGTTTTTTTCCAGACAGGAAAAAGATGAAATTTAGGAAAGATTTCAGCTTTGAGCCCATTTGGCTACAAAATGTTGGTGTGTCCAAGCCTGATCATGGTTGAAATACTAAGAATGTTTGCTCTCCTGCAGGAAACACCCTCAGTGGGGCTCCTCAAACCGTGTGTTCACTCGCTGGCTGCCTCCAGAGTACGAGGATGGAGTGACTGTTCCCAGGGGAGCGAGGGAAGGGAGGACCTACAATGGATTCCCTCTCCCCCTGGTGAGACCCCTTGTCCTAGTCCAGCCCTCAGCATGGACCCAGCAGAGGGGAAAGGCTGGAGACATCTAGAGTGGCATCTGGGGGTTTTTGAACCTCAGGAGATGATTTGAGGATGGTTTTTTACAGTTGGATTGTGGTTTGGGGCGGTGTTTTTTGCAGGAGGCAGAGATGAGGAAAAGGGTTGGGAATGCTTCACTAAGGGATTTCCAAAGGGCACATTCCAGGGATTGCTGCAGATCAGGGACACCAGAAGATCTTTACCAACTTCAAGGGGTGTTCCTCAGCCTTCTTGACTTTCCAGATGTGTGCAGGAGCAAGTTCCAGCTCTAAGAGGCTTTCCATGAAATCGGGTTTGGCTGAAGGACTGGGAGTCGAGAGGGTGCTACTCATAACATCTCTTTGGATAGAGCTGGGGAATGACATGGATCTGTTTAATGCCCTTATCAACTTATCTAAGATCATCCAGTGCATGAAGGGAGGTCCTGGAGAGGTGGGGCTTGGCCTCTTCCCCCAGGTGACAAGTGACAGGACGAGAGGAAATGGCCTCAGATGGCACCAGGAGAGATTTGGGTTGGATATCAGGGTAAATTTCTTCCCTGAGAGAGTGTTTAAGCCTTGGAGGAGGATTCCCCGAGGGGTGGTGGAGTCACCATCCCTGGAAGTGTTCAACAAACAGGCAGACATGGCACTTTGATATGGTTTAGTGGACATCAGGGATACTCGATTGCAGGTTGGACTTGATGACCTTGGAGGTCTTTTCCACCCCCAAAGATTCTGTGATTTGGTGATTCTGAGGTCTCCCAGTGGGTGTTTGAGAGCTGAAGTCACCGTGGCTGGGACAGTCACACACCTTTGCCCTCCGATTTGCTGCAGGTTCGAAAAGTGTCCAACGAAATCGCTCACACGGCCAACGAGAACATCACTGCAGACCAGGAGCTCTCTCTGGTCTTCATGCACTGGGGCCAGTGGATCAACCACGACGTAGACCTGACCCCTGCCAGTGGGGAAGGAGCCAGCCTGGAGCTCCTGTGCCACACCCACTGTGCCTTCAAGCCCCCGTGCTTCCCCATTAAGGTACGGTGGCTCTCCCTCCATCCCACCCTCTCTTAAAGCAGCCAAGATGAAGCCACAAGACTTTCTGAGGCACCACCTGTGTCTGTTTTGTTTAGTTTCCCCCCGATGACCCTCGGCCGGTGAGTTCCGACACTTGCATGCCGTTTGTCCAGTCGGCGTCGGCGTGCAATGCCGGCACCTTCACCCGGGAGCAGCTCAACGCCGTCACCTCCTTCATCGACGCCAGCACCGTGTACGGCAGCGACGGCGCCCTGGCCAGGAGCCTGAGGAACCTCACCAGCCCTCTGGGCCTCATGGCCACCAACCAGGAGTTCTCGGATGCAGGGCTGGAATTGCTGCCCTTCGAGAACGTGACGAAGAGTGTTTGCGTTCTCACCAACCGGAGCGCCAACATCCCCTGTTTTAAAGCAGGTAAAGGGCGGCTCTGGGGTTGGTTTTGGAAGTCACAGTCACAGAATCAAGGAGGTTGGAAAGACCTCTGAGGTCATCGAGTCCAACTTTGACCCAACACCATGGTGCTGAGTGTCACATCCAGTCTCTTCTTGAACACCTCCAGGGATGGTGATTCCACCACCTCCCAGGGCAGCCCTTTCTAAAGTCCGATCACTCCTTCTGTAAAGAATTTCTTCCTGATGCCCAACCTAAACCTCAGGTGTCTCTTTATAATTGGATGAGGCCCTTCAAGGCGTGTTTGTGTAAGGTGAAAGGCAGGGGACTTTCTCCCAACTAAAAAGAAAAAAAAATCAAGCAAAAATGGGTTAATTAAAGATAAATATTATTGTCATTTCCCCAGAGAGCTACAGTAAATCATCCTCCTTTTACGAAGTCTTTTCAAAGGCAGGAGACTCTTTCAATAGAAATTTTCAATAGAATAACCACAAGTGCTTCAAACTTCTCAGGGACCCCTTTTCTTCTGCCCAGAATTCTCTCCTCATGAACTGAATGCCAGTTGTCAGCCTGTCAATGCTCAGAAAGTTGGGGCTGTTCAACCTGGAGAAGAAGGGAAGGTTGTGTGGAGACCTCAGCAGCCTTCCAGGTTCTGAAGGGTCCACAAGGAAGTTTTGTAGGGACTGTCCCCAGAACCTGGAGTGTCAGGACAAGGAGTAATGGATTGAAATTAAAAAGAGGAAATTTAGGTTAGATATGTGGAAGAAATCCTTCCCTATGAGGGTGATGAGGCCCTGACACAGGCTGGGAGCTGCCCCATCCCTGGGAGGGTCCAAGGCCAGGCTGGACACTCCTTGCTGAGTGAGGAGATGCTCAGTGCTTGTTCCATCAGCTCTCAGAGAGTCTTCACTGCATCCCCTTCAGTTTGTTTTACTTGGAAAGGACATTAAAGCTCATCTCATCCCACCCCCTGCCATGGACAGGGACACTTCCCACTAGCCCAGATTGCTCCAAGCCCTGTCCAACCTGGCCTTGGGCCCTTCCAGGGATGGGGCAGCCACAGCTTCTCTGCCCAACCCATGCCAGGGCCTGCCCACCCACCTCCTTTGCTGGAGGTGTTGCAGAAGTGTTGACAACCTGGATGAAATGAGAGAAATTTTCCAACCCAGACACCCACAGTGCTGATATAACAGAATTTGTACCTTTGTGGCCTGAAAGGAAGACAGACAGGAGATCCTTCACCAAAGGAGACCTCACCACCATGGGCATCACAGTTTAAACTGCCCAAAGCCTCTTCTCCAATGGTTTTGGGGAAATGGAGAATGTTTTTTCTGGACTGAAAACCCAGGAAGCTTCACCACGAGCACCATCACCAGGAAACACCATCACCTGCCACTCACCTGTCCAACCACAGGAACCTCCTGCTGAAACCCACGTACCAAATTCCAGGGACATTTTCCTTTCCAGGTGACAAACGTGTGACCGAAAACCTGGGGCTTTCGGCGATGCACACCGTGTTCCTCCGAGAGCACAACCGCCTGGCTACGGAGCTGAGGGCATTGAACCCCCACTGGGAGGGGGAAAAGCTGTTCCAGGAGGCTCGGAAGATTGTGATTGCCACGATCCAGGTATGAGCACTGTGGGCTGGTGTCATCCACACGTTTGGGAATGGTTATTCCTCCGGGAAAAGGAGGAAAATTGAGCTTTGCAGAATCGGCAGGAGGTGGAAATTGTGAATAAGGATGGCCCGAGCATGGATACCCTTTTATTTGAATTATTTATTAGGTTAAATAGCTTTGCCTTTGAAAATAGCTTTATTATTAACTCATGCCATTGCTGCAGTCATTTTTCAGAAGTTCTTCATGGATTCTGCTACAGAGTCCATGTTCATGCACTTGACTTTGATGGCATTTCTGCTGCAGAATTGGGGCATTTATAAACTGAGCAGCCGGGTGTTTCTCCACAAGGCTGATTTCTTGTTGAAGAAGGGAGTGTTTTCCTCTGCAGAAAGCAGAAACTGAGAGGTGTTCCCAAGCTGTTGTTACAAATAGGATTTTTGACCAGCCAAAGTTAGTTTAATTTCACTGGGGTCATTCCCTTTGGATCTCCAGATTTCAGTAAGGTTTTAACAGATGACTTCTTTTGGAAGAGGTCA
The DNA here is from genome assembly GCA_013396655.1 of Campylorhamphus procurvoides. Taxonomy (NCBI): domain Eukaryota; kingdom Metazoa; phylum Chordata; class Aves; order Passeriformes; family Dendrocolaptidae; genus Campylorhamphus; species Campylorhamphus procurvoides. The sequence goes on from WBMV01008449.1 coordinate 353,162, forward strand.
TGTTTTCTGGTTGGTCTCACTTCTCCTGTCCCTCACCTCTCCATTGGAGAGCTGCTGCCCTCAGGAACTTAGTCAACACATTAGCTGAGATGTGTATTTTAAACCTGGGGGCAGCACTTGGCAAAGAACTGAGCAATTTGCATTTCTTTTTTAATTAAATTCTTAATTTGCCAAGAACCAGTCACAGTTTAACATCCAAGAGAAGTTCCTGTCCAAATCTGGCAAAAGATTGAAATCTGGTCTGAATTTTACAGACCCAGAGTGTAGAAGATGTTATGAATATTGTTAGCAATAGGAAGGGTTTATGAGGACTAATTGATTCTAAAAACATGAAAGAATTAATAATATCTCAAAGTATGCTTGGGGACAATCCTGTGCAGGGCTCTGGGTTGGGCTGGATGGTCCTTGTGGGTCATACACATGGGGATGGTCCTGTGCAGGGCTGAGGGTTGGGCTGGATGGTCCCTGGAGGTCCCTCCCAGCTCAACATATTCTGTAATTCTGTGATCTGTGAATTTTCTCTGCTTGGTGCTCCCTCAGGTAATAACATACAGGGATTACCTCCCCCTTCTCCTCTCCACGGAGACCACCAAGTGGATCCCTTTGTACACTGGTTACAAGGAGGACGTGGATCCCTCAGCCTCCAACGTTTTCACCTTGGCTTTCCGGTTTGGTCACACCTCAGTGAGGCCTTTTGTGTCCCGTCTGGATGACAATTTTCAGCCTCTGGGCTCCTTCTCCCAAGTCCCTCTTCATCTGACCTTTTGTGCTACGTGGAGAATTATAATGGAAGGTGAGACTGGGGGGTAGGGGGGGATTGTCCTGGTGTGGTCCTGAGGGTCAGGTGGAGATCAGTTGGTCAGACACACAGAGAGTCCCAGAATCATTAAGGCTGCAAAAGACCTTTAAGTTCATCAAATCCAACTTTTGCCCCATCACCGCCTTGTCAACCACACCAGAGCACTGTCATGTCCAGTCCTTCCTTGAACCCCTCCCAGCTCCACTGGGATGGTGCAGCTGCTCCTGCTGCTCCAGGAGGCTCCCTGTGCCAAATGCCAACCCCACAAATTAAAGTCAATCAAAGGTGTTCTATCCCCCTCTAATTAGGAGTCATGGACAGAGAGGGATGAAGCCAGGTTAATTAAGACAGGATCGTTGCTTCCTTGTGGTGCCCATCCCTCTTCATGGCTCTAAATGGGGGTGTGGGGTCCTGTTATGACCCAGCTTAGCTCTCCCAACATGGATCTTTCCGAGGAAGACCAATGTGCCTTCCAAAATAAGTTATTTGACTAATTATGGAAAACATACCAAAATAAACACGTGCAGCTGATTTTCCTGGGCTTTACTCATACTGTGGCCCTCAAGGCTANTGATAAAAGGCTCGGAAATCAAAGATGATGGTTGGGATAATGTGATAAAGAGGGGGAGAGGCAGCGGTGAATTGCACGTGGGACACAGAAGGTACAGACACAAGTGACCAAGTTCAGGTCTCACAGGCCACCAGTGCTTTGTTCTTTGCCCATCAGTGCTTGTTTGGTGTCCCCTGACAGCCCAGAGCGCTGAGCAGAAGTGACAGCCCCATGTGCTGCAGAAGAAGGGGTGTTTTGGAGTTAAACACAACCAAATGTTGCTCTTTCCTAGGACTTCGATCCTGGAAATTCTGCCCCTCAAAGCTGAGTTCACCCTCAGCCCCAGAGAGCTCGAACCAACAGGGTGAACCTGTAGCCACAAGGACAACCCACACTGTTGGTTTAGTGTGTCCTTAGAGAAAGGACCTTTGAAAACGTGGCATTTGTGGTGATTCCCTAGACAAGAGCATCTTCCAGACCCTTTAATGCCATGAGAAGAAGGAGACATTGCTCGTGGGCCAAGGGGTCCTGAGCCAAGGCAGATGGTGGGGGATGTGGTGGTGGGTCCTGCTCAGCTGCTGCTCCTGCTCTTGCAGGTTACAACGCCTGGAGGGGCTTCTGTGGGCTCTCCCAACCCCAAACCCTAGAAGAATTCTCTGAGGTGCTCGGCAACCCCAAACTGGCTGAGAAGTTCCTGGAGGTGTACGGGACAGCGGACAACATCGACGTGTGGATCGGGGCCGTGGCAGAGCCCCTGGTTCCCGGGGGCAGGGTGGGACCTCTCCTGGCCTGCATCCTCGGCACCCAGTTCAGGAACCTGCGGGATGGGGACAGGTGAGACCATCATTCCCTGGGCCATCGAGTAGGGAGGGGAATGCTGACCTTTCAGGCACCTTCTTGATCCAACCCGGTGCTCCCAGCAAGACTCACACCTTGATTTTAGCCCAGACACCCAAGGACTCATTTTTGCAGCCCATCCCTCCAAATCCATGGGCTGAGGAGCAGCAGCTCCAGACTGGGGGGATCTGCAGAAATCTCTGCTCTCAGGGCACGAGGGGGAGGATAATTCACTGGAGATGCTGCATGGAAGATCTGGCTGCACTGGAGACACCTCTTTCCAAAGGGCTGTGCCTTCTGCTTGGGTGGATCAAGGTGGATCTGAGCCCTGAACACACCTTGGTCACGTTGCCATCTTGGGAAATAACCAGAGACTCTGAACTGCTTCTGAAAATGTCATTGCAGGTTCTGGTGGGAGAACCCAGGGGTTTTCACTCCCCAGCAGCTGCAAGCACTGAGAAAAGTCACCCTGTCCAAGGTGTTCTGTGCCAACACTCGCATCCAAAAGATGCCCAGGGACGTGTTCAGGATCAACAGTTACCCTGAGGACTTTGTTGACTGCCAGGAGATCGAGGCACTTGACCTCTCACCCTGGAAAGAAGAAGCTGGGAATGGCACAGAAGGTACCAGCGCTCTGAGGCCTGCCAAAAATAACAAATGCCCTACAACATCTCTTCCACACCTAAAAAATTAAAGGAATTAGGGTTTCCACAATGGCTCTGCCCCCAAAAAGGTGTTGACCATCCATTCAGCTGCGCTCAGGCTGCACTGGAGGCACAGGGGTTGTTGGCTGGGTCTCCATCCCTTTCACCCTCCTTTATCAATCTGCATCTTCCTGTTCAAGTAGATGGAAAATCCCTGAAAATCCAGTCTGATCTGGCCCTTGTGAACGTGTCCTTCTCTAATAAATTCCAGGACCAACATAGCCTTACCCCACAGGAAAGATGTCCATGAAGATATCAATCAGAATTAGTCAGCCTGCTCCCAATCCTTTCTCTGCTGCTCCAAGTCCCTGCTCTCCTCTTGCTTTCCTTAAAGCTTTGGAGCATTTTAAGATATATCTGGAGTGATTTTGCCTCTGTGTGGCCTCACACACAGTCAGAGATCATGTTGTGTCTTCATCTGAGAGATGTGGACACTCCCTGTGTCCTCCTACACTGACACCTTTGGTATGGGCTGTCCCAGCTGGAAACGATGTGGGAGAACAAGAACTTGCAGAGGGGACTGGATTAGATTTTTTTCCCTTCTAAAAACCCATTTATAGATGATCCCAATACCTGGGGATCACCTGCCCTGTCCTTCTGCAAGGCACTGACCACAAAGCATCTCCAGGCAGTTCCTGTATGGAGTCTGAGTAATTATTTGAGGAAAATTATTTGTTTAAACCAGATATTTGCACTTGATGTAAAGGCTAAATTACAGTGGCTTCACCCCTTTCTTTAAGAAGTGATTCCAGCTCACCTTCTCTCTCAACAACATTGCCTCTTTTTGTTTCTTTCATTGTCATCATCTCATGGTCACTAAAAAGTGCTGAGCTGCTTCCCGGGGCTCTTTTATCACCAAACTGGGAGGAAGTTGAAGTGTTTTCATAACCTGGTTTTGTAACCCAGAGAGAGTGAAACTCCAGGGTGTCAAAAGCAGCTGCTAAAAGTTTCACCTTTTCAAGGCCCAAGAAGTTGCCCCCAGACCCCTCATCCTACAGGCTCTGTGATATCACCAGATAAGGTGTTGATAAGGCTGGGAACACCAGGGGCTCAGAGCTGCAAGGGGACAGGGATGACAAAAATGTGGGGCAAAAATAGAGTGTCCAGGGAGGACTTTCTGCCTCTCAGCAACTTTTTCTGCTTCATTCACAGTTCCTGGTCCTGCTCACCAGCCCAGCGTTGGAAAGCCCTGATGGTGACACTGAGCTTCTCCTGGGGAATGAACCTCAGCACGTGGTTTCCCAGAGGGGAGCTCAAGACTGTGGCAACGGTTTGATTTTCCTGCAATGTGATTTTTGTAGCATTTCTTTCTAAAAACTTCCAGTGATGCAACTCTTCAGACGGAAGGGCAATGACATTTTGTTTCTCTTGCCCTGAAAAATCGGTCAGAGGGTTTATGACTCTCTAAAAACATAATCAAGGCAAACTTTTTACTTCCCATCCTGAATGGGTGTCAAACCTGGAGCGCTTGCATTTTGAAATCAAATTCCTTTTAATTTGTACCTGTTCAGAAATGATCCAGTTCGTGTAATCTTTATCAAAACATTCCTTATCAACTTGTTTTGCACGAGAGCAGGAGCTGCTCAGGCTGTTTCTGGTCAGATTTTACTCTCTGAAAACACTGACCGTGGCAGTGTAGTGACTTGAAGCCTTGAGACACCTTTCATTTTTACATCCTGCAGGGAATCTCTGTGGTTTGGGTGCTCTGGGCACTAATAAATCCCATCATGTGCACTCATCTACACTTGGCATTAATTACAGCCTGGGGCAGAGGGATGGAGAGCAGGAAAAGGCCCTGGGGGTGCTGCTCAACAGCAGCTGAATGTGAACCCAGGTGNGTGGGCTCGATGACTTGGAGGTCTTTCCCATCCTCAATGATTCTGTGATTCTGTCGACTCGTTGGTCAAACTTGTGTCCAAAACATTCTTTGGCTCTGGTTCATAGTTAAAGATATCAGCATAAAAAAGCAAACCANACCTCCAGGACTGGGGGCAGTTCTGGGTTCCTCAGGACAAGATTGAGGGGCTGGAGGGTGTTTGGGGAAGGGAACGGAGCTGGGGAAGGGGCTGGAGCAACAGGAGCAGCTGAGGGAGCTTGGGGNGCTGTGGTTTGTAGTTAAACATATCAGCATAAAAAAGCAAACCACAAGCTGGCTGGTGCATCAGGCACGAGAATTAGAGTTAAAAGCTCATCCCCTGCCTGGCATGGTCACTCCCAAAACATTATTAAGTCAATAAATACCAAAGGTGTAAAAATCATATTAAGTTTCCATCCTCCTTGGCACAACTGGGAGGGAAGGAGAGGACTGGGAGCAGCCTAAGGTAAAGCTTGTGAGTAGAGCAGGTGGCTCTGTGGTGAAGAACAATGAAGGTGATGTTTGGTAGAACCTCAGAGCTGCAGCACCAACATATGACCTTTGCCATGGGATGTGCTCCCAAGTCATGTCCATCTCATCCCAGTGCCCACCCATGGCCTGGGGAGCCCACGGGAGATCCCCAGGGCTGGGGGAACAGTGGATTTGGGGACCATGCAGCTCCAGGAGTTCCCAGTGGAGAGCTGGGAAAGGCTGTGGTGGCCCTGGGCAGAGGAAGGCAAGACATCACACAGAGAAGACAGGGCAGGACCAGGCAGGTTTCAGAAATCAGGAGCTGCCACTCGCAGAGTGTTGTCTGAGTTGAAAAATACAGAGGTTGTACTAAAAATCATGAGGCTGTCACAGATCATCTCATTAAGGTTGGGAAAGCCCTCTAAGGTCATGGACTCCATTAAGCCAGCACTGCCAGGCCCACCACTAAACCATGTCCCTCAGCACCTCGTCTGTCTGTTTTCTGAACGATTCCAGGGATGGTGATTCCATCAGGGCACACAGTTAAGAAACACATTCCTGAGGTTTCCTTCTGCTTTCAGAACCCCCAGCCATGTTCCTCTCAAGCTTTCAAGATCCACCCAACCAAAATCTTGCTTTGCTTAAGAGGAAGGTTAAAACTCCCAAAGAAACCACCGAGCCCTGCCGACATGTAAGGGTTTTAATTCCCCTCTCCCAAAGCCGCCTTGGCTTCCTCCCAAAGCCTGCCCACAGAAAAGGTGGGAGACAAAAGTTTCTCCTGAGTTGCCTTCAGGGGAATGGGGCAGCCCTCCAACTTCCTCAGGCAGGATGGCCACAGGCTTGGGCTAAATGTCCCCACCTTGTTGGCTCTGAACAGGACAAGGTGACCATAAGCAGGCAGTGATGATCACAGGAAGGATCCAGCTCTGCCCGGGGTTCCATGGTGGTGAGGACAGGAGTGTCCAGCTGTCCCCTCGGTGTGTCCATGCAGGTGGCACAGCTCCCTGGCAGGGACATGGCAAGCCTCTCACCACCTCCACTGGGAAGCTTCTCTTCCTTGGTGGACTTTTTGCCTGTCTCTGGTAGGTCAGGGTAGCAATCCACGGCTGTCTCTGCTGCCAGAGCTTCCTGAGGTTGCCGTGGGCTCGCCCTCAGCTGGAGCTGGGAGATGGGGTCACTGGTGGGAAGCTCCGTTTGTCAGTCCTGACAGCCCGTGGTAGGTGCTGAGCATGGAGTCACGGACCTGCTCCGTGAGCCTGGGGACATCGTCGGGGCCCAGGTCGAGGGTCTCCACTTCTGGCAGGATCTGGATGAAGAGTTTTCCTGGGAGAGTGAGACAGGAGGGTGAGAGAGAGGGAACAAGGCATGTGAGTGGTGTAGAAGGGCAGAAGATGCAGCAGGAGGATTGGTGCCAGCCAAGGCAAGAGGCTCCAGAGGGAAATGCCCTCAATTCACACCAAGGGTGGGGTGGGAACCCAGCCGTGTCCCAAAAACCCAAACCGGGCTTTTCCCAGCCACAAGAGTGAAAAACATGGAAATATGTGAATCTCTCCTCAAATCCAAGGCAATATTTCATGTAGAATGGGTTTTCACAGTGGAAAGACCTCAGGGTCTGTGAAGAGCACAGCAAGGAGAAGGAGATGTCTGCAGCACAACATCTCCAAACTCAGCCTGGCGATGCTCTGATCTGTGTATAACAAACTCAGCAAGCTGGCCTTGCTTCAAGCAGAAGGTTCAGCTCCTCCAGAGATCCCTCCCCACAGGGATGTGGTGGGAAGAAATCCCTCCCCATGGTCCTGTGGACCTCCAGGTGAGGGAACATTCCCAGGACCAAAGGACTTTTGAGTGTGAGGAACAGAGAAAGGATCAATCCAAAAGGTGAAAGATGAGAGGGAACAGCCAGTCTGTCGTTGGCACCGCTCTCATATCCAGGTCTCTGCCTGGGAGGGAATGACAACACCCAGTCCCAACAATGGCAGGAATGAGAATTCCAGATGCCAATCCTCCCCTTAGGAAACAGCAGGGCTGGCCTGGGAAGGGTGGGAAGGGGCAGGAGCCTCTTTTGGGGTGGGTGGCAGCAAAGGGAGCCGAGGAACAGGATGGATTGCTTTTCTTAGTTGGAATTTCCAACACCTTTCTCTACATCTTCCATCTGAAACCCAAGACTTGGGGAATTCTTTTCCCCATGAAGTGTTCTCAGTGATCGGCAGAAATTCCTGATGCAACATGGTGAGTGGGAGGACTTTGGCTGAGATCATCGTGTTTGGTTTTGTTTCCCAACTCCCCAAGAACCTGCAGATCCAAGGACAACGTGGTGGGGCCAAGAGCAGGACCTGCTTCAGGACTCTGCTGCTTCTCCAGGTCCCCTCAGATTTTCCAAGAAATCCAAAGGGAGAGGCAAAATGATGCCTGAAATCTCCCTTTTCCAACCAAGAAGACACACACACTGCTATAGCCTGGCTGTCACCTGCACATCACACGTGTCCTCTGCCCACCCATCTCATGGCTCCAAGGCTGGAGCTCCACCAACACCCAAACCCTTCTTTGCCCCAGGTCATCCTCACCTGGGGTAAATCTCTTCTCCTTGTGGCTGTAGAAGCTGTTGTAGGAAGAGATCACCACAGGGATAATGGGCACCTGGAGGGGAGACAATCTACAGTGAATATTCACATTTACAGTGAATAGACACATTTACAGTGAATATTCACATTTACAATGAATATTCACATTTACAATGAATATTCACATTTACAGTGAATACACACCTTTACAGTGAATATTCACATTTACAGTAAATTGACACATTTGTCCATCTCTCCCCCAAAATGTTTTCAGGCGAATTCTGCACCTTGTTGATAATCATCACCACCAGCCTCCCAGCAGACACTCAGAGGGTTTTTGGGGTATTTAGATCATTTAATTGTTTGTCCTCATTATTGGCTTTTACATTTTCACCACTGTATTTAAGCCCAGCCGTTGTGGACTGGCAAATCAGTCTGTGCAAAGGCCAGCTCAGCAGAAAATGCCCTGGCCAAGTCCAGGCCTCTTGTCAAGGTTCCCCTCCTTTTTTCCCCAAGCTGTCATGAAGGTTTTCCACTTGTGCCAGAAACAGCCCCATCCTGTGCCACCCCCAAGCTCCTCGTGGGCTCCTGGGGGTGTGCTGGTCCCACAGGGGACACAGGGACCAGGAGCCTCGTTGGTTGGTGGGGCATGGGAGGCAAACCACCCTCCAAGGGGCAGGAGGAAGGTGGGTCTCACCTGGGCTTTCACAGCCAGCTGGAAGGCCCCACGTTTGAAGGGCAGCATGGATCCCCCATGGTTGCGCGTTCCTTCAGGGAAGATCAGGACACGTAGCTGCAGAAGGGAGATGACATTGAGGTGGAGAGACCTCCAGGTATTATTTTAAGCCACCATGACCCCCTGGGACTGCTCTGTGTGCTCCTGACCTGACCATGGACACACTGAGCCCATCAGGACACTCTTACTCTGCTCTGCTCAGTTCCCAGCCCCAAAAGATCCCTTTCCCCCCACACCAAGGCTCCTGTTTTCCAGAGGCTCCTCCCCAGCCTCCTGCCCACTCACGTTGTCCTTGTGCAGGGACTGTGCCACCTCGGTGAGGGTGTTGATGGAGCCCTCCCTGTTCCTGCGGTCGATGAAGATGATTCCTGCCAGCCAGCCCGCCAGCCCAAAGGTGCCCATGTACAGGATCTCCTTCTTCGCGATGGCCACGCAGCGACGTGGCAAGATCTCCATCATCACTGCAAGGGGAGCGAGGGCAGAGCAGGTTGTCATCTGCACCCAGGGTTCCTCAAGATGCTGGGTTACACCCCCCTGCTCCAGGAGGTGCCACGCCTGCAGCTTCATTGACCTCCAAATGTCCCGGGAAAGGGATTCTGGGGTCTCCAAACCACTTAAAGGAGGACTATTGCTGGCATTGAAGGAGAGCAGCTGTGACATGGCTGTGGTCAGCTGGCAGTCTTGTCCTCATTCCCTTGGTGAAGTTGATGTAGCTTTAAAGTACCTCATACTCTGGATGTCAAACCTGCCTCTGATATTCTGGAGGTCAAACCTTGCTCTGACACCCCAGAAATCAGCCCTGGCTCGGGGCTGGCTGGTGAAGGACTATGTGACAGCCACTCCTGCGCTTGGGATTTGGCACATCCCACCCCTATAACCCCCTGGGGCCAGGAGAAGGAGGCAGGATCACCACCTACCTATGATGTCAAGGGAGGTCTGGTGGTTCACCACCAACACAAAAGGTTTCTTCGTTCTCAGGTTCTCCCTGCCCTTCACCACTATCTGGATACCAAAGATGTATTTGAGTGGCCGGAACAACGTGCGGAAAATCCTGGAAAAGAGGAGTGGCCGTGAGCCAAAGAGATGCTGCAACTGGATAAAGGTTCCAAACACTGTTCATCCAAACCATCCCACCTCAGGTGCTGCTCCTGCAGAGCAGCCTGTTGTCTCCACAGACCCAGATTCCACCCAGGACTTGGAGAAGAGCAGTTAGTGATGCTCTGCAGCTTATCACTTCATTAGAGAACACAGATCCATCTACCAGGGGTCCTTCCAGCCGTACCAAACCAATGATTCAGCAATTGGATCTACAGGAATTCCATGGACCAACCAAATATTCCATCATATCCCAAATGACACCCCACCTTTCTACTCTGCTTCCCTTCCCACCTTGCTCAATCAAATACAGGCTGCAATAAACCTCTGCTTAACTCTGCTATTGCCCAAGCTGTGGAAAGAGAGGGGTTTGCCTTTAGGGGACATCAGGCTGCGATTCTGGGAGCCCTATTTTAAGAGATATTGGTAAAATAAAATGAATAAAAATAATAAAAGTCAGGCACCAGAGTCAAGTAGTGAGGAAAACTTCTCAAAGCAAAAGAAAGATGCTCAGTGAGGAGATGTGAATTCCCACTGGAGCAGAGGACAGTGGAGCAGCAAATCCTTCCTCTGCAGCACTTCAGGAGGGTGCCAGCACCACACTGGCATGGGCCAGGGTCACCTTCTTATCCCCATTCAGCCCATACCCTGATGCCCACCCTGCTGGTCACACCCACCACGCAGCCTCCAGGTGAATCCTCAGCTTGTTGGGGAGCCTGGAGAGAGGGATTGGGCAGAGAGGGGGTGGCCTGAGTGACTGTCAGACCTGGGGACATGGCTGTCATTGCAGGGATGGGGACACCAGTGACAGTGCAGGTGCCAGCACTGCACTGTGGCAATGTCTGCTCGTGCCTGCTCAGACTGGGACCAGCCCAGAAGAGAGTTGGGAAAGAGAAAAGCACCTGCAGTGGATTTCTCAACACAGCTTGGAAAGGGAGTGCTCAGCCATGGGAAGAAGGAAAATACAGCTTCCAGGACCAAATTAAAGGATTTTAATAAAAACAGCAACTTACTTTACCTGTGCACTGCATCCAGCTTGTTGGAATTACCTACTTTGACAAATATGGGCCATCTTTTCCAACCTCCCCTTCCATAATTCCTTATTCCTTCTATCAACCCAAACCCAACATTAAACACCTCCTTTCACTGAATGACAGAACCTGTCAACTAATTCCTCCCCACCACAGCTCAGCTCCAGGCCCCTCCAAAACCAAGCACTGGGTAGAGTGGACTCCACCAAAGCCCAGAGCAGAAAGAAGCCACGGCCAACTCACATCATGTTCTCCACGTTACGTCCACGAGGAATGCTGAGGAAAATCACCACGATGCTTATGGTGAAGATCCACACCTTGTAGAAGGTCATCTTGCAGAAGAACCTGAACGAAGGTTTCACCTGGTAAAGGACTAGAAACGCAACGAAGAGACAAGTGAAGGGGTAGTGAAGTGGGAAAAGCTCCATCCTTCCAGCCCGGAGCGTGTTTGCACGGAGAGGGAAGGAGTCACGAGGTGTTGTGGAGCAGAGCTGAGATTCCCTGGAGCAGCTCCCTGTGGGTGGTGCAAAGCTGGAAGGAGGTTTGGGAGCGATACTCCAGCCAGGCTGTGCCTCCTGCTCGGAGCTCAGCTCGCCCTGGAAAGCCGGTTTAGCAAGGAGAGCCCGGCAGCTCCGGTGGCAGGAGGGGCAAATGCAGTGGCAAAGGGGCTCTGGGAGTCTGGGCTGGCACATTCCATTCCTGGGAATGAAATTCCATTCCTGGCACATTCCCAGAACCTGGGGGGCTCTGGGAATAGGAATCCTGAGGAGTTTGGAGAAAATCTCCAGTGGGAGGGAGTGGGATGTGTCAGACAGCACAAAGCCTGCTCAGAGGGTTTACATGGGATACTGGGAAGGAATCCTTCCCTGGGAGGGTGGGCAGGCCCTGGCACAGGTTGGGCAGAGAAGCTGTGGCTGCCCCTGGATCCCTGGAAGTGTCCAAGGGCAGGTTGGAGCCACCTGGGATAGCTGGAGAGATCCCTGCCCATGACAAGGGCTGGAATAAAATGGGCTTTAATGCCCCATCCAACTCAGACCATTGTGGGGGTCTCCAACCCTGGGCTGTCCCCCCTGAGCCCCACAGAGTGATGTGGCTGCAGGATGGGCAAGCACTCAAAAATTAGGGAGGAGAGGAAGGGATCCAGTGATCCCAGCACCACACACCCAGGCACTGGGGGGGCCAAGAGGAGCAACTGGACACTCCACATGCAGAGAGGGAAAAGTGCCACAAGTCTGGACAAAAAGACAACCAAAGTAGGAGCAGCTCATCCCGAGGTTTTCATGGCCACAGGCAGGCCCGTGTTCAGACAGCACTTGGATAAGGGAGGAGGAAAGCAGGAAAATGCAAGTTTTTTGGGACTGCTCCAACTGCATTTCATCTCCTAAAATCAGAGTGTGGAAAGGATCTTTGCGATAGACAGGATGACTGGGCTGAAAAACAAACCTCATGTGATTCATTGTCTGCAGGACAGGCTTTGCTCTGGCACTTGAGAGGAGCAACAGTATTAAATAATTAATATTTAATAATATTACATTCCAGCCAGGACTGAAAGCTGTAGGCTCTAGAAAGGGAATACTCCAAGAACCCGTGAAACCACCCTGATCATCACCTGAAGAACAAGGTCAAAGCCTTGAGGACAATAAATTGGGCAAGACTGAGTGATATTTCATGAAGAAACAGGATCATTTCAGAAGGCATTGCCTGTGCCCTCTGCTGCTGTGGCTGATCCAGCGACCACCCTTCTGTCTGGAGAGGAGGGACTGCAGCCTCTCTGCTCCCAGGGCTTCCCTGCAACCACAGGAGAGGCAGCCAAAGCTTTTCCCAGAGCCTCTGTGCTCTTCCAGCACATGGAAAAGACCAGCATCCCATGTTCCTGCACCCTCTGTCCTGGTGTTGCAGTGACCAGGTTCCTCTTGCAACTGGTTTATAGAGACTAGCCAGAGGAGCTTTGTGCTTCTCCAAGGTCTAATCCAGCCAACAGGTCCCTTCCAGGTGCCTCTCAAGCTCTTCTCTATGTCATCAGTGGAAATGACAGCCTTTGGGAATTGGGTGAGGGTTGATTTGATCACAACTGGTTCATCCTGAGCTGCCAGGAGGGACGTTCCTGAAATGTAATGCAGGCGAAAGGAGTGGAATGTCTGTCCTGCCAGGATGGACGTGGCTCCCAAGCCAAACTCCTGATGCAGGAGGAACATCTGGCCCAACTCTGCCCACACCAACCCACCCAGAATGTCTGTGGGCAAGGCAGTGTGCCCGTTCACAAACCACTGCAAAGCTTTGTTTTTAAGTCACTGATGGCAATTCTCAAAGACTTTCACAGAATCACAGGATCATTAAAGGTGGAAAAGACCCCCAAGACAATCAAATCCAACCTGTGTCCGTTGCCCACCTTGTCACCCAACCCAGAACACTGAGTACCATGGCCAGTTGTTCCTTGGACACCTCCAGCGATGGGAACACCAAACCTCCCTGGGCAGACCCTTCCAGTGCCTGACCACCCTTTCCGTGAAGAAATTTTTCTGATATCCAACCTAAACCTCCCCTGGCACAGCTTGAGGTCCTGTCCCTTGTTCCCTGGGAGCAGAGTCTGTCCCCACCCAGCTCCCTCCTCTTGTCGGGGGGTTGCAGAGAGCCAAGGTCTGTGATTTGGGACTCCCAAGAGCTGGGGAGTGTCTCTGATGAGAATGGGAAAAGCCAAAGGCACAAAGCAACAATAAAACCTCACCATTCCCAATTCTCCACGGAGAGACAGCGAGCTCAGCTCTGACACAACCTTTGGGTTCCAAACCCCCAGACCCCAAAATGCTCAGCTCTAATTTCCCTGTGTGGCAAGCCCAGCCCCTGGATCCACCACTCTGTCAGCTCCTGCTTCACCTGCCAGGTGTTTTCAGAAAGAATAGCCCTAATGGAGCTCCCAGTTTCCAGACTAAGCCTATCCAAGCCCAGTTAACTCCTTTTTGCCCCCGGGTCTTTGCACCCTTTCCAGAATTTGGCTTGATTTCAGTGACTCTGAGAGGAGAGGAGGGCCCTGCTCATACCATGACTCTCCTATTCCCCAGCTCTGCTCAGCCACAGGTGGGCCAGGAGAGAGAGGAGAAGGCAGGGAAAGGGATCTGATCTAGTGGGAAAAGGCAAAGAACATTGTCTTGTTCACCATAACCAAACAAAGGCTTGGAAGAGCATGGATTTGAAGTGAAAAGGTCAGAGCTGGCTTCTAAATGCAAAGCAAAGATTCCAGGACAAAACTGAAGCACTCTATTCTGAAATGGGAGCGATTCCCACTGGAAATTGTTGTCATAAATAGCTCCACTGGAACAGATTGGAACATCTCTGCTCTGGGGGGACCAGGGACAGCACCCAGGGAAGGGCTGGAGTTGGGGCAGGGCAGGCTGAGGTTGGAGCTCAGCAAAAGGTTCTTCTTCCCCCAGAGGGTGGTGGGCACTGCCCAGGCTCCCCAGGGCAGTGGGCACAGCCCCAAGGCTGCCAGAGCTGCAGGAGGGTTTGGATGATGGGACAGGGACAGGGTGGGATTGTTGGGGTGTCCCTGCAGGGCCGGAAGCTGGACCCCTTTGGGATCCCTTATATGTCCATGTAACATTCAGTTTTACAAGGCACAGATTAGCTTTGGGTACCTATTTATGAGCAAAGACACGACTGGATGTGTTTGTAATGGCAGAGAAGGGATTTTACAAGAAAAGGTGTTCTGAGTCATGAAGTTTCCATGACATCCACTCAGCCCTGCCAGAAACAGAGTGCTGGACCACCCTGTGCTGTAGGACTTGCACCCACGGCATAACTCACAGCCAGCTGAGCTCTGGCTGCAAAGTAAAACAGTTTATCACTGTAAATCACAGAGAAACTGGAGGGGGAAACCACACCTGGAGGTCTGCAGGGCAACCAGCTACTCAAGGCAGGGTTAATTCCAAACCCAGATGTCTTCTTCCTCTCCAAGGTTCTCCCAGAGACTCTTCCCAATGGTGAGGAGGAATTGTTGGCAAGTATTTGTTGGAACTCCATCCTGCCCTGGCCCTTCCCTAGTTCCATGTCACATGGAGGGAGAGTCAGAGACTTCAGCAAGAAATACCTTCATCTACAAGATTCTGGAACCCCCTTTTCCCACCATTCCCAGAGAAATCCTCCCACCACCCTCCACTCACCTGTGGCTGCTACACCTTTAAGAAAGAGCAAGGAAACGTTTTGGCCTCAGCCCAAAACTGCAGTTTATTGAGCAATGACAGGAGTACAACAGGATACAAAGGGATGGGTTTGAGCCCTTCCAGGAAAAGGTATTGAGGGGACAATGCTGGGGTGAAACCAGGTCAGCTTTGACTTTCTTGTGTGTTTAGATGGTTCTTTTCTTTGCCAGGACCCATCCCACCAGCTCCACAGCCCAGGGGTAAATCACTCTGGCTCGTGCCAGGCTGCAGGAGTAACTGGTCACAGATTTTTGTCACAATGCCATGGGAATTCTGGACTAAGGACAAAAAAAAGGATGAGAGAAGAGCTCTGTCCATGTGGACAATTTCTTCCTTCCATCCTGGAGCCACACCTGACACAGGGCATTTTAAATAAAACTGTTTGGGGTGCAGGACAGCTGTTTCTGCTTCCCAAAGGGGCATCCTGACAATGGGAGACAAAAAAAACCTGGAGAGCAAGAATCAGCCCTCATTCCAGTGCCCTGGATCTTTCTGTGGGGGTGGAAATATCTGAAAGAAGGGTCCAAACCGTGTGCTAATGAAACACTGAGTGTGGTTCTACGACCTAAGCCAGCAGTTGGTGTGGTTGGGAATCAGCCTCTGGATATCTCATCCCACTTGGCTTTGTGACATGGAGGGATTTCAGGGACATCTCTTCAGGAAGTTTTTCATTGCTGGACTCCATCCCCTTGGAAAGGCTTGGTGCAAACTAAGCTGAGCAAACGACAGCATTGCAGGCCGGAAAAGCACAAGCACAGTCAAAATAATAATTATAATAATAATAAATCCCAAGTCCGGACTTCTGGGCAATCCTCAGCATTTAAAGTCATCGGAGTCTTCTTCTAAAGGAGGTAAAAAGCAATGTGTTAGCAGAGAAGGGCTACCATAGGGGTGACCAAAGGAAGGATGGGGCTTTGGTAGGAGCAAGCTGATTTTCCCAAGGGAGAGCCACTCTTCCCTACATCTGCTTCCCAGAGAGCATTTTGGAAGGAAAGCACTAAACATCCAGATTTTACAAATCCTGAAGACAGAGGGAAATGATGTAAATATAGGCAAAAACTAGACAAGCAGAAAGCAGATTCCAAGATCCCTTCCACAGAGTGGGAATCTCTGTTCCAGTGAAGAGCTGCTTTGGAGCACACCAGGAGACAGCATCCCAACCAGAACCAGAAACCCAACCACCCAGACAGACAGACCAATCACCAGGTTGGAAGGGACCACAGTCCCAGTTTGGACATTGCTTCCCATGCAGAAAAGCACAGGAATCGACAGCAAAGAGCTAAACTGGAAGGGCTTTTAATCAGAAAAAATCCCAGAATCCCACGATGGGTCAGGTTGGAAGGGACCACAGTGGGACATCTGGTGCCACCTCCCTGCTCCAGCAGGGCCATCCCAGAGCACAGGGCACAGGATTGTGTCCAGAGGGCTCTGGAATATCCCCAGGGAGGAGACTCCACACCCTCCCTGGGCAGCCTGTTCAGGGCTGGGTCACTGCCCAGCCAAGAAGTTCTTCCTCCTGTCCAGGTGGAACCTCCTGGGCATCAGTTCCTGCCCGTCCCTCTTGTGCCAGGGCTGGACCCCTGAGCAGAGCCTGGTCCATGCTCTGCCCCCTCCCTGCAGGCACTGCCACCCATGGGGAGTCCCCTCTCTGAACAGCCCCAGCTCCCTCAGCCTGCCCTCCCATGAATCCCAAAACAGTGCACTTGGCTTGGGCTTGCTGGAAAAATCTGCGTTTTGGAGGAGCCTCTCACAGAACACCTGACGAAATGGAGTTTCCAAACAAGTCCTGGAGCTGTTCCTGTCCCACAGGGCCAGCCCCCTGGCAATCAGCTCAGCTCTAGAGCTCCGGAGCTGCTGGAAGTTCTCACCTTGCTCCTCGGTGCTCCTCGACTGCCAGGCTCTGAGGTCCAGCTTTGGGATCCCACTGCAGCTCACAAAGTCACGGGGGTACGTGTTGGCCCTGAAGATGTGCCTGGAGACTTTGGAGATGCCGGTGTTGTCACATATGACCCGTGACAGGGACACTTTGGCCAGGGCACAGCGCTGCCGAGGGGTGAAAACCCCGCGGTTCTGCCACCAAAACCTGCGGCACAAAGGAGAAGACACGACAGATTTTTGCCTTTGGGTATTTTGACATTCAGGACTCCCACGTTAATGGGAATAACACGGTTCTGTTGGCAAGAAGAAATTTGAATTTCTGTTATTTAAATCAAGAGCCCTGACTCACCAGCTGGATAATTGAATTTGAGGGGGTTTTTTGGCTGCCAGGGAATTAATCACCCTGTGTTCCCTCAGATGAGGCACAGGCACCCCTTTCAAACAGGGAAGGTTGCACAGGCTGTGCTTACATGCCATGCTGGAACCAGCCCTGTAATTACTCAATTTTTTAAGAAAGGGTTTGTTTCCTGCCATAAGAACAGGATTTCGAGGCTGTTTGCCTCTCAGCTCCCCACCCTGGGGTTTGAGCTCATCCTAAGCCTTTCTAGGCAGAGCTGTTGCCCAGAAACAGGGGGTGTGATCCCGTTTTCGGGCGCTATTGCTGGCAGGAACAGGGGTGTTGCTTCAGAAATGCAGCTTAAAATGGGGCACCCCATTCCCTGCAGCTCCTGATGCCCCTGAGCAACCTCGGGGAGGAGGAGGAGGAATCCAGGGATGTTGAAAGCTCAACGTTGCTGAAGTGATTTTGGCTGACAAGAAAACCCCAACCCACATCCCAGAGCAAGCAAAGACCGAGCCCTGCTACGTGTCAGACCAGGGGGTGGAAAAAAGAAATAGTGAGAAATCACCTCCAAACCCCCTGAGAAGTGCAGAAGACACTGAGATGGACAAAGCTGGGTATTGCAACCTCAGGATTTGGAAGGTGAACTGATGCTTGACTTTTGCAGGCACAGCAGAGAGGGGACAGGGATGCTGCTTGGGCTGAGTTGGGATTTAACCAAGAGGGAACATTTCCCCTCTTTCACAGGGCCTGGAAGTGTGTCAGTCCTTCAGCACCACCCCTTGGTCTGCAGGCAAGTTCTCAAAGCCACCACATCAGCAGACACTGAGCAGATGCTCCCAGGGCCGTGTGTTTGGACCTGGGAGATCTTTCTCTAACTGGGGAAGTCAAGCCATGCAGATCCTGCTTTTCCCACCTCTAGAGCTCCACTTGTTTTTCTGGTTGGAATGACCATGTGTTCCCCTTCCTGCTGGAGGGAGCTGCTGGTTCAACACCCAGCAAGGTGGGCACCTGGAGAGCACTGAGCTGAGGGAGGACAAAAGGCCACATGGACATGGAGAAGGACAATCCAGTCTGAACAAGTGAACAGGCTGAAAGTGAAACCCCTTGGCTAGGAAGGGATCTCAGCCCAGGATCTCAACCCTCAGCCAGGGAACATCACCAGAAAGGGGAAGAACCTTTTGGAGCAGCGCTGAAAAGAAGAGCAATGAACAGCTGGAAGATTCCAGATCTTCATAAACTCCAGTGTCCCTCTGTCCTTTGGGGTTGGAATGACCAGCTCTCCTCTTACCTGTCCCCATCCCGGATGTTCCTGAACTGGGTGCCGATGAGACAAGCCATGAGCGGCCCAACTCTGCCCCCCTTCACAAAGGGCTCTGCAAGGGCCCCGATCCAAATGTCGATATTCTCGGGGGTCCCGTAGAGTTGTAGGAACTTCCTGGCCAGATCCTGATTCCTCAACACTTGCCCAAGAGACTTCACTCCAGAAGGTCGTGAGAGCCCACAGAACTGTCTCCAGGAGTTGTAACCTGCAAGGGGCTGGGTGTCAGAGACAGAGCAGTAACGTGGTACACCCTCCTGGAAACACCTTCTCCTCTCTTTCCCAAAGCTGGGACAAAGGCAGGGCCCCAAAATACTCAAAGAATTGTTTTATATTTCTGATAGTTCCATGGAAATCCCACTCCTCCAGAGCCTGTTTCTCCTGCCTGGTCTTTCAATGCTGTTTTGGGAGGGCCATGTCTTTGGTGGGAGATGTTCCACCACCTTCCAGTGCTGTTCTGTTCCACTCAGCAAGGATGCAGGGACACCTCCCACCAGCCCAGGTTTCTCCAAGCTCCATCCAACTTGGCCTTGGACACTTCCAGGGCTGGGGCAGCCACAGCTACTCTGGGTAGGATTTCTCCCCAGTGTCCCATCTAAACCTACTTATGTCCGAAAAATGGGGATAATGAGGAGGAAAAGACACAGTTTATGGTGCCTGGGNGGATTTCTCCCCGGTGTCCCATCTAAACCTGCTGCCTTGTGTCTAAAAAATGGGGATAATGAGGAAGAAAAGACACAGTTTATGGTGCCTGGGTGACACCATTATCAAACAATCCAAGAGACTGGCAATTTGCTTCATCCCAAAATCAATTAGAAAGGTTTTTCTGACCTGGCTATGCCATCACCACCTTAGTGGTTGCCTGACATCAGGAGCAGAGCAGCACTCAAGGTGGCTGAGACCCAAAACCGAACAAAACTCACTAGAAAAAACATTCAGTTCCACCACACCAGGTCTTGGGTCAGGGCTCGAAATTCAGGATTTGTGGTTCAGATCAGGTTCTGCACAATGCCATAAATCATGGAAAAATCCCAACCCCCCCTGCATCCAGCTCACTTTCCATCCCAGTTTCAGAGCGATCCGTGTTGCATCTCCCAGGATTTACTGACACGGCACTTACATCACTCTAATAACACTGTTGGGCAACGACCCACCCAGGAGGCAGCTGTGGAGTCCCATCACCAGCCTGTTTCTCAAGACCTCCTTGCAATGCCATCACACTGGTTTTGCACCTTGAGAGTGGTTCTGACATGCCTTATGTTTTGGGACACGGTCTTTGTAGAGAAATCACGATGAGGTTTTCCTTACTTATTGGAATCTGCTCTTCCAGTTGTGTGTGGCTGGGTTGGACCACATGAGATGTTTGGAGAGAAGCCACAGGGGACTTCTGGCCCTAATTGCACTCCTGGAAACTTCTTGCTGAACTATACTAATTTTTCCTTTTGGACAATAAAAATGAGTCAGTCACTGAGCACCAAACTCTAGTCTGTGTTCTTCTGCCTCCACGTGTCTCCTTCAGCTTCATCCAAGCTCTGCCTCCATTGCTCAACCACCCACCCACCTACCTATGGTTGTCCAGAAATAAGGAAAATGATGATCTTTGGCAAAGATCATCACGGAATCACAGACTATCCTGAGTTGGAAGGCACCCACAAGGACCAAGCCCACCTCCTAAACCATTTCATGAGCTGGAGATGTTTCTCTATGCTCAGACAGTTTGATTTCCAGTTGCCTTCCTCTGGAAGCTCTTCTCCCACAGCCAGCTCACCTGGAAGGCCGTGGTCTCTGCTCCTCTGCATGTTGAGCGCGGCCAGATCGAACCCAATCCTTTCCACCTTCTCAAAGAGCCGGTCCCGGAGCTCGTCCACCACCATCTGCTGCTGCGTCATCAGCTTGGCCTGATTAGCCATCAGGTTGCGCAGGTAGGGATCGATCCCACCTGGAATGGTGACAAGGGGACGTGTGAGCAGAGCAGGGAGCCCACTGGGTGGGTGAGAGCTCGAGGAAGCCCAGCCCGGCTTATATTTAATCAGAAGCTTCTGCTGCGTGAGAATCAATTTTCCTGCACTTGAAGAATTAGAAAGGATGGACTTTGAACAACGTTCTTGGAGGCCACAGCAATGAAACGATCAGACCACGTGCTCCATCACACAGTGGGCTGCAGGGACAGCTCAGCTGGGGACACTCTGGTGGGTTGCAAAGGTCATTTGGTACATTTAATGCAAAGCGGGTTTAAATTGGGCTGAAGCAGAAGCTCAACCTGACAGGGCAGGAAAGGCTGGGTGAGACAAACCCCCAGTGTGGATCTGCAGGAAAGGCTTTACCTTCTTGAATGATCCTCCAGACGGCAAAGAAGGAGGTTCCCAGTCGGATTTCGGGTGTGATGGGCTTGTAGTTCTCATTCAAGCGGCCAACGGTGGGGGGAACCGAGGCGTGAGCGAAGCGGAAGGCCAAGGTGAAGACGTTGGATATTCGGGGATCCACTCGCTCGTCGTAGCCCCGGTAAGGAGGGATCAGACTCTGGAACGTGGATCCCAACAGGAGAGGCAGGTAGTCCCTGTAGGTTATGATCTGGGGGGAGACAAGGGGAGGGTGGAGCATCAATGTCTTGGCCATCACCTTCTGCAGAAGGAAAGTTGTTCATGTTCTCAAGCAACACAAGCTGCTTTGACGGGATTGAGGAAGGAGCAGATGAACCTCCCCAGGGCCAACCTGCCTTTCACCTCTCCACACCTTCACCCAGCTGCTCTGGCAGCCCCGTGAGGATCCTCCCTGCTGCTGTGTGGGGACGTTTTTGTGTGTCCATCTCCATGGCTTTGGTTCAAAACCTCTTCTCCACCTGGCCATGTGCAGCTCCAGCACTGCAGGTCACTGCCCAGGCTCCTGCCAGGCATGGAGGGATCTCTTCACCCTCTGGCAGTGAAGAGCTTTGCATAAACATGGGGGAAAAACTCAACGTGGACACCCCGTGTCAGGGACATCAGGGAGTCCAGCCACTGCTCCTGCCTGACCCACACATGTCCTCTGTCCCCTGGAGCTGAGCTCTTGGCACGCAGGTGTCCCCAGACATGCTCCTCTCTGCCTCCACGCTTTGGCAGGTCAGAGCAAGATGATAATAATAGGTTGGAAACAATGATCTCAGAGGTCTTTCCCAGCCTAATTGATTCTGTGCTTCTGTGAAGAAGAAAGGCTGCCAAATCCTCCCCAACATTGTCTCTTGCCACCGTTCCCATCAGCCAGGCTGAGCTGCACCCTCAGATGGCAAAGATAAGGCTGGCAGTGTTGGCACAGGGGGTAACACCACCCACAGCCAGCTCGGAGAGTCCTCCCTTGGCAGAGGATTCCAACCCTGCTCTCACGTCTCTCTGGGAGATGGAGGAGGTGGCACAATACAATTAGAATAAAGAAATAAATAAATTTTAAAAATCCTGTGTCAGCTGGAGAAAATGGATTGGCTGAAAACTGCAGGGAGGTGAAATCATTGATGCAAACACGATGATGGAGGTGATGGTTTTGGGACAACCCTTTGACTCTCAGCCATAAATTCAACAATAGTAAAATAAATTGACAGTTTAACAATTGGTATTCCTGCTGTTCATCATTTGTTAAGCCAGCTGAGAAGACAAGTTTCCATCCAGGTCTGACTAAACACAGCCTTGGGAACCTCATGTCTCCTTCTGCCAAAGGAACCAGCCGTGAAACCTCCTCTGGCTTTGAAGCTGGTCCTGCCCCAAACTGGAGGCTGGACAAGGGATCTTGCCAAGAACAGAAATATTTCTGTGACCCTCAGACCTGGTTCAGGGTGAAGTCTGAGGTGCACAACAGTCCCAAGGGGCTCTTTGCCCCAGAGGACAGAGGAACACCAAGACAGCACCCACCAGTTCACGAGGCTTCTTTATAAACCCACAGCATCATTTGGGTTGGAAGGGACCTGAAAGATCATCTCATTCCAACCCCCTGCCATGGGCAGGGATCCACTGAGAGGAGGAAACTCCCAATCCAGAGGAATTTTCATCCAAATTTCCAGTATGATTTTTCTCAGGTCCCAAACACTGGTTAGAAAAACTTTTCCTTTGACTTTTCTTTCCACTTCAAAACCCCCAGGGCAATTTGTGAATTCAACACCAGAGGGACACCAAAGATTTGGGGGGTGACCCCTCTGTGCTTGTTATTTCAGGTATCTCTGCGTGACTCTGCTTTGGTTGAAAGGGGCCAGTGGAAAGAACTGGATCATTTCCATCCCCAAAATCCCTGACTCTTTGGCCACCCCACCCTAACCCAGCCTCTCACGTCAATCCCACGAGACTCTGGCAGGGCCAGGATGTCTGAGGTGGTGGTTGGTACCTGGATCATGGCTCCCAGGATCTTCCGTGCCTCCTGGTAGAGCTTCTCATCATTCCAGTGAGGATTGAGCCTCCTCAGATTCCTGGCCAGGCGGTTGTGCTCCCGCACAAAGAGCGTGTGCATGCAGGCCAGCTCCAGCATCTCGCTGGCTCGAGTGTCACCTAGGAGGGTCACAGGTGAGTGGCACTGCCCTGTGCCTGGCTGCTTCCCAATGGGATGGGAATATCACACCGGGAAGAGTGCACTGAGGAATTTTTAGGTGTCTCGATGTCTGCGTTGTGGAGAAAATGGTGAGAAACGCGGAGGAGGAGAAGGAAACCGAGGTGTGAAGCACCAGGGTTGGACCAAACTTCTGCTGAAGGCAGCAAAAGCCAAGATGCCACCACGGGTGGGCTCAGAATTCTAGAGGGATGGAGAAGGTTTGATTTCATTGAGGGCTGGGAACATTAATTTAAGAAGATAAATCCAAGTAGGTGTTCTCCAGGCACCCCTATCAGGGAGACATTTGGTCTCAAAGCTCGAGAGAGAAATGGAAATGGGCAGGAGGAAGACAGGGGGACTCTGAAAGTCAGAAGGTCTCCTTCAAAGCAACCAAAACCGTGGCCAAAGCGAGATGACAGTCACAAACCAGCTCTCTGGGGAGGGAAAGTAAAAGCGAAATGAGTCACGACTTGAGGGAATAAACAACAAACCGCATCACAATGAAATATCAAATCCTTCTTCAAACATCTGGGGCAGGAAACCCAAGAGCAAGCAGGTGATGGGAGAATAAAGAAGCCCTCAGAGAAAAGTAAATATGTCGTATTTAGTGCCCTTGTCCCATAGTAAATAGAGGGATTTGCTCCTGCCCTCAGCACAGAGCCCTTTTCATCCACTGTCAAAGGCTGCCTGTGAGGGGCTGCGAAAGGATGAACAAAAGCAGCTCTGTGAGGTTTCCATGAGCAGAATTCATCCAGCCAGGGCTCCCCAGGGAGCTCCAGGAGGAAACACTGAGCCCTGGTAGGCGACGGGACATGTGAAATCCCCCCCAGCTCGCAGGGACCGGAAAAGTCACAAATAAGACCCTGAGTTTTCAAAGGCGCTTCCGAGCCAGCCTTGACTGATGGCCATGAATGCAGGGATGGGAATGTTCCAGCTGTGGGACAGGAACTGCTGCAGCCCCTCGATGCTGGAAGCCCATCCTGGGAAGTGTCTGATATTCCTGCCCTGCTCCTCACTGGGCATCTGCCTTGGGCCAGAGGTTCTGGTGGTCCTCAGCAAGGAGCTTGGGGAGCATGTGAAGAATTGGAGCAACAGATGGGATGGAGAGAGATGTGTGAGAGGCTGGAGGAAGAAGGAAGCACCAAGAGCTTCAAAGGAGGGCCCTGGGGGATGGCCTCAAGCAGGGGGGTCCCACCAGTCCCACCACCAGGTCCTGATGGTATCCAAGGACCATGGGATGCTGCAGAGAGGGAAGGGAAGGGGAAGGGGAAGGGGAAGGGAAGGGATAAATAAGAAAAAATTAAAGAACCATCCAGAGCCAGAGGAATTATTCACTCTGGATCTCAGGCTGGGGATAAAACCCCCCAACTTACCCGCCAGAAAGCAAGGGATTCGAGCTGCCCCGCTGGCCTTGAGACAGGGCTCCTTCCTCATGGGGCCGAAGGGCATGTAGGCCCTGCCCCTGTCGGTGAAGTTCTGGTTCACAGCCAGCAGCCCCTGCCCACGGCTCCGGTCCCGCAGCCGGTTGGCCACGGCCACATCACTGCCATACACCACACTGCCATCCAGGAAGGAGGTGAGGGCGTTGAGCTGCTCCAGCACCCCCCGGCCCCGCGTGCAGGCTGGGGCAGAGCGGAAGAAAGGCAGGCAATCCCTCCTGTTTGAGATGCGGGGGTCGTTGGGGGGGATCTGTGGGAAGAGAAGGGGAGGATGCAGGGTGAGGTACGGCCATGGTAGGAGACATCTCAAAGAGCGTGGGGATCGGTCAGAAATCCTCGTGGATTCCTCATGAATCCTCATGGATCTTCATGGATTCCTCATGGATCCTCATGGATCGTCATGGATCAGTCAGGAATCCTCATGGTCAGGTTGACAGAGATGTTGTTTCAGGAGTCCAAGCCTGGAGACACCTGGTTTTCATAAAGGTCTCTGGATTCCTGAAGTTTTCCCCCTGAATATATTGGATTGACTCATAGAATCACAGAATACCCTGAGCTGGGAAGGACCCCCTTCATTAATATGGTCTTCAGGCATTGGAATGGGCTGTCCCCATTGGGGATGAGGTGATGGATCCCCATCCCTGGAGGTGTCCAAGGAATGACTGGATGTGGCACTTACTGCTCTGGGCTGGGGGACAAGGTGGGGATGGGTCAGAGGTTGGACTCGATGATCTTGGAGGTCTTTTCCAACCTCAGTTGTTCTGAGATCTACTGTAACAGAGACCATGATGTGACCCTCGTGCTGATGTCTCAGCCACCGCTGGGAGCTGCTCAGCACTCCCTTGTCCCATGCCATTGAACCACCTTGGATTTACTGGGGTACTGACACCCCAAAGTGACGCATTCCCTGTCATCCCAACACCACCTGTGCTGCCTTTGGAAAAGCCACATCACTGAGGGAGGCAGAAAAACACCTGGACACAGGGAAAAGGCTGTGGCTGTGCCTGACACCCACAACTCAGCACACCCAGCTCTGGGAAGATGTTCCTCCACGACCAAGGGCTGGCAGAGCCACCACCATCTCCTGGTTGGCAGATGTCCCCAACTCCTCCCCCGGCAGAAGGACGCTGGCCATACCTGGATGGGGAAGCAAGGAGGTGCCTTGGCACAGCTGGTGTCACAGTCTACCCCACCATCAAAGCTGACCCTGGCCGGCGTTTCGGGACTGAAATCCAGGTCGTGGTCGATGAACTGGCCCCACTGCATGAACATGAGGGACCTGTGCTGGTCCAGGCGGAGCCGCTCCTGGGGGAAGCGCACGATCTCGTTGGACACCTGTCGGACCTGCAGGGAGGGAGGCAGGATGGTGTGGTGGGAAGTGACCTGGACGAGGGGTGGACCCTCTCGTGGAGTCATCAGCAAAAATTCACAAGGTGTTTCTTGTGCTTCCCAGAGAGGAACCCCCCAATCTGTCAGCCTTGGAAGGTGTCCCTGAGTGTCCCTTCACTGCCCTGTTCTGGCTCAAGTCGGGGGTTGGAGCCTCCAGGCCAAGACTATCCCTGGAAGGACTTAAGGAAGCAGCTAAGCAAGCCTGGGAAAGAAACACAACCCAAATTTTAAAACATTTTTGAAAGAGAAGTGTGGAATTTTTTAAGTTATACCAAGGCCCCTTTCCCTTCTTATCTTTCTTCTTACCTACTTTTTCCCCCACCCATCACAATTCCCCCACACCTTTTCCCTTGTGTGTTACTGCAGGAAAAGTGGACATTGTGCTGTGTTAGGAAGGACAAGGAGCACACAAGGCATGGCCCAGAAAGTCACCGAGCTCTTCATTATAGCCCTGGTGGCATCAAATCCAAGTGACCCAACACGTCATCACAGTGTCCCCGTTCCTATCCAGGTGCCACCAGAGCCCCACACACCCCCAGAACACCCCCAGAAGAATTTCTGGCCATGTAGTTTTTGTTCTGGAGGTTCCTTACTCCCTTTATCCTCTTTCTTCAGGAGACAACCACTTGCCACAACCCAAATCAAAACAGATGAATAAAATAATTTGGTTTAAATACAGAGTTTAAAAGAACCCATTGCAGAACTCTCCCTTCATCCCCTGCTTCTGCAGGGATCAGGTTGATGTCCCTGAAGGGATGGGAGCTGGAAACCATTCCTGATGGATCCCCCTGGGGATTCTCAGGGCATCACCCTGAAGATGGCGAGCTGAAGCTCCTTCTCCTGATCCACCACTCCAGTTGATGGACGAGCACTTTGCTGCCCGGGACCTGTCCAAGAACTGAAAATCCCCAGGCCCTGACTGTGCATTTTGAGGTGGCTCTCACTGACATTACCAGTGGGAGAGGGAATCCAGAGAAACGCCTTCCCTCCGTCCACCCGCGGGGGATGGACACGCCGTCCTCGTATTGAGCTGGCAGCCACCTGGCCAGGGCTCTGTTGGAGGCTCCGAGGAATGGGTGTCTCCTGGTGGAGCACAGGGAAGAACAGCAAATAATTAGTGGCATCAGGATCATGGCAGAGCCAAGAGCTCGTGGATGTGGAGGGATGTGGACCTTGGGGTGGGACCACACGTGGTCGGGGAGCTGTTGAATCCACGAGCCTCGGCATTAATGATGGGAACAACAACAATCATCACATTGTTCAGGGATGAAAAGACCTTCATTAATGCACCCCAAACCTCAGCTTCTCCCAGGCCAGAACTCAGTTTGCTGGTGATCCCATCCAGCCTGAAGGGGGGCCCCTGACCTCAGACTGTGGGTGGAAAACCAATTTGGAGGGTTAATGGCAGGGAAAAGGGACAGAGACTTCTGCCTGCTCATGGATGGTGTGACCAGTGACCTGGAGTTGACCTTGGGTGGTTTGGGCTGGGAGTGTCACTGTGCTCTGTGCTTATTTTGAAGGTCATTACTGAATGGTAATCACTGAATGGTGACCTCACCACCTCCCTGGGCAGCCCATTCCAACGCCTGCCAACCCTTTCCATGAAGAAATTCCTCTTGATATCCAACCTGAACCTCTCCTGACTCATTTTGAGGCCGTTTCCTCCTGTGCTCCAGCTCAGCCCCTCACCTGTTGTTGCACTCGCCAGTGATCGTTCGGTAGCCAGAAGGAGGACAATTGATTTTCTTATCCTGCTGGTCACATCCACTGGCCTTGAAAATCATCTCCAGCTGAGCTGGAGTCAGCAGATCTGCCAGGGAGCAAGAGGGGAGAAACACTCAGGAACCCCCTGGCCCTGCTGGGCTTGAGGTGCCTCAGCATCATCTGTACAACCACAACGTGCTGGTGTTTGAGATCTTCCTGCCTGGAGATGTGCTGAGGATGCTCCTTGAGCAGCAAATTGCTTTTCCTGGCTTGGGAAGCACCAAACCCAGCAAAACTGTGGTCAGATCTTAATGATAATTACACTTTAGGCCTGTGCAGCAGGAGGAGGATGATTTTATAGCATCAGCAACCCTTTTTCCTTCCTCTTCCCTCCCTTTTTCTCTCCCCTATGAAATGCAAACAGCTCCAGCCATCCCAGGGGGGTGTTAGAAGTTCTCCCCCCTGGAAGCACCACCACTGTGTGTCCCCATTGCTCCTGGAGAGGGACCATCCTGTGCCTGGGCACACCAGGGAGCTCCAGCTTTGTGTTTCTACGTGGAGATTTCCCCTGGCATGGGAGTTACGTGGCCAAGTTCAGCCAGCAAAGCCTCAATCACAGAATGGGTTGGGTTGGAAGGGACTTTAAAGCTCATCTCATTCCAACCCCCTGCCATGGGACACCTTCCACAGGTTGCTCCAAGCCCTGTCCAACCTGGCCTTGGACACTTCCAGGGATGGGGCAGCTACAGCTTCTGTGCCCAAACCATGCCAGGGCCTGCCCACCCTCACAAAGTAGAATTTCTTATAAATATCTAACCTAAATCTGAGGTCTCTCTGAAGCCTTCCCTTCTCCAGGCTGGACAATCCCCTGTGGCTCCAGAGCAGAGATGTTCCTGCTCAGCTATTGCTGCTCCCGCAGCACATCCCGAGTGTCTCACAGGTTTCCTGGTCACTGCTGCCACCAGCAGTTTGTGTCCCAGAATGGTTTCAGGAGCCTCCGGGCTTGCAGAGGGGAGGTGGCAGCCAGGTGGCCTCTCAGGTCTCCGGGGAGTCCTTTCTGGCTGGAGAGGCTGGAATGGAGCACCATCAGCTCTGCCATCCTCTTCCAGCTCACCCCATCCTAGAAAATGCTGGAGCAGCCCCTGCTGGGTGTCCTGGCCTGCCTGTGCTTCACTGGGATGTTGGGAAAGTGCCCAAGCCTTGGAGCAACCTGGGCTACTGGAAGGTGTCCCTGCCCATGGAAGGAGGTGGAACTGGAGGAGCTTTAAGATCCCTAACCCAACCCAAACCATTCCACGAGCCCTGTGAGTTATCCCACATGGAAGGAGCCCTCCTCTCAGCAGCCTGGCCTGGCCAGGGGGCCAGAACTCCATCCCAGGGAGGTCACTGCTCCTTCAGACATAGCTGAGATATCCTTTCACATCTTCTCCTTCTCTGTTTGGACCTTTCTCCAGCGTTCTGTGCCCTGGAGTGACTTTGGTGCTGGCTGAAGTGTGGCAGGAGCACTGCCCTCCCTGGGGTTTGAGCTGCTGGGACTCACCTCTCTGGCTCTGCTCATTCCCAGCTCGAGCAGAAGGACATTTTCCACCAAAGCCTTCCAAACTTCCAAATTCCATTACATATATTTCATCATAAATATGAATATCTATTATATATTCAATCATACATATAAAACAATGAAATATTCTTTCATGAACTGATATTAAATGATAACCCCAGGTAATTTTTAAGATGGAAAGAGAACACAGCAACGTAACTCAGCTTTGCCTCTCTGCAACCTCATGGGAGAGGTTCAAGTCATGGTCCATCACAAGCCCCTTCCCTTCCCTCCCACCAAGCCTGGCTGACCAAGCCCTGTGTCCTCCTCCTCTGCCTCCCTCCCAGCCCAGGGGGGGCCCTACCTGTGACATTGAAGTCCCCCCTCACAGCCCATCTCAGCTTCTCCTTGAGGAGCCTCAGGGTGGTCTGCACGTAGTCGGCCGCCCTCACGACCACCCGGGTGCCCCCCACGGGCTGCTTGAAGTACCTCAGGAGCTCTGCTGGGCTCAGGGCATCGTTCTGCAGGTGCTCCTTGATGCTGCAAGGGAGAAGAAATCACACTCTGAACTGGGGCAAGCGCTGTAGGTCCCACATCTGGGCTCTGGTGGTGTGTCCCTGCAAAGCCACTGGGAGAGAGCAGTGACCACCACCCTGGGTGGAGGAGAAGGAAGGGAATCTCTTAAATCACCCAGATCCACCTGCCAGAAGATAAACCATATGTCTTTACATCCTTGAGGCACCAAAACCTCGTTGTTCAATATCCACAGGTGTAGATATTGAACTCCATCCATCCAGAGGTCCCAAATATCTCCAGGTCACCCTGTGTGGACCCTCCTCTCAGCTGGAGGGGTCCCTGAGCCAGCGAGGGGTTTCGGAGTGTGGCTGCAGAAGGAGGGCAGGTTTGGGCTGGTGGGAAGATGGACACTCCCAAAGCATGGTTGGGAACCCACAAAGTGTCCTCACTGCCACCTCCAGAGCTTTGCAGTGTCCATGGAGGGGACCACCTGAAGCCAACAGGAACCTGTGCTGGTTCCACCTCAGAGCTCCTCCTTGGAGCATCCTGAGGGGTGGAACAGAGCCCAGCAAGAGCCAGGGGCTGCTGGGAGGGTGGGCAGGCCCTGGCACAGGTTGGGCAGAGAAGCTGTGGCTGGCCCAGCCCTGGGAGTGTCCAAGGTCAGGTTGGACAGGGCTTGGAGCAACCTGGGCTAGTGGGAGGTGTCCCTGCCCATGGCAGGGGTGGAACTGGATGGTCTTGAAGGTCCTTCCAACCCAAGCCATTCTGTGGTTCTGTGAACTGGGCAGAACACCCTGCACGGAGGAGACCTCGGCTCTTGGTGACCCAACAGACCTGGTGTAAAATCAGGGTGGAGCAGGAAAAATGCTGCACTCACCGAGTCCCCAACCCGCTGTCCCCGGGGCCCAGGGAGGAGGAGGAGGGGATGAAGCTGCAGTGAAGGTGTCACACACATGACACACATGTGACACACACACGATACATGTGACACACATGATAGATGTGTCACACACAACACAAATGTGACACACACGATACACGTGACACACATGTGACACACATGTGACACACGTGTGACACTCACGACACACATATGACACACATATGACACACATGTAACACACGTGTGACAAACACAACACACGTGATGCACATGTGACACACACACGACACAGACATACACAACACACATGTGACACACAGGACACACGCACACAACACAATGTGACACATGCATGACGCACACGTGGCACACACGAAAGACATGTGACACACACACACATGTGACACAAACACATGAAACACGTGTGACACAAACGCATGACACACCCGTGACACACACGACACACATGTGACAGTGGCACACACGTGACAACACACACACCACACACATGTGACACACACACCACACGTGACACACACGACACACAGACGACACAGACAATGTGACACACATGACACACGTGGCACACACGTGACACACACACAGCACATGACACACACCACAGACATGTGACGCACATGACACACGCGACACACATGTGACACACATACGACAGACATGTGACAGACACGATACACACACGACAGACATGTGACACACATGTGACACACACACGACACACATGTGACACACGTGACACACACATTATACACATGACACACAGGTGACACACTTGTGACACACATGACACACACGACACACAGGTGACACAGAGGTGACACAGCCATGCCCCGACCCTCACCGGTCCCGCGTGCGCTTGTAGGCTCCATCCACGCGCTGCTTGGCCTCGGCCACGCTGCTCAGCAGGGCCGTGTCCGACAGCTGCGCCTGCACATCTGGCCAGGGCAGAGGGGAGGGCAGGGCTCAGGGGGCTCTCCCGACCCCTGCAGGGCTCTGCTCCCGCCTCCAGCCCCCCGGAGAGGGCACAGCAGTGCCGGGGGCAGCTGCTCCCCCTCCAGAGATCTGGACATCAATATATTCCTCAGAGGGTCTGAGAGTTTCTCCTGGGCATGAAGAAGGTCTCTCCACCCGTGGAGATGCAGGGACCATCCCTCCTGCCCCGGGGAGCTGTGGCTGCTCCATCCTTGGGAGTGTCCAAGGTCAGGTTGGACGGGGCTTGGAGCAACCTGGGCTAGTGGAAGGTGTCCCTGCTCATGGCAGGGGGTGGAATTGGGTGAGTTTTAACATCCTTTCCAACCCAAACCATTCCATGATTCTATAAACAGCCTGATTTCCACACAGCTTTCTCCAGTCTCTCCTGCCACCCTCCCATTCCCCTTCCCAAAAATGAATTTATCCCCATCATCTGCTGGCTGTGGGTCACAGAATGGGAGGGGACAGGCCCTGGTGGACTTCTCTGAGTGACAACATTTTCCTACAGCTGCCAGGGAAGGAGAAAATTGCAGAAAATCACACAAAAGGGGTAAAGATCCCTAAAACCTCCCCAGATTCTTTTAAATATCTTCCCTGATCAGCGCTTGGACAATCTTGGTGAGAACAACTATTGCCTCAACCACCATCTGAAAGGCCAGGCATGTGCTTTCCATCAGGGCTTGATGTTATAAGTTCACAGCTGAAGGTCTTTAGATGTTTTAGGGCAGTGATTTAGGGCTGGGAAAGAGGGAACTGCCCCATTCCCCAACTCCTCAGGCCCTGGGAGCTCTCCCAGGAGCAGCTGAGAAATGACCTCCTTGAAGCTGACCTAAAGGAAACCAGGTAGGACATGGTCAAAACCTTCAAGAGGCAGGATTGGTGTCACAAACTGTCCCCCTCCTGGCACCTCTCTGGGGCTGTGCTGCCACAACAGAGCAATTCAGGCTCTGCCAGCCTTCACTTTATCCTTCCCACTCAGAAAATGCCCTGACCTGAGAAGTCTGAGGAGGGGACAGTACCGTGAGAAGAGGCTCCAGATGCCTGGAAGAGGCTGAGGATCAGCAGAGAGCCCAGGAGGATTTCTGTCTTCATCCCTGCAAAGGAAGGCAAGAAGAGAAGAAGAGCCTGTGGATCCTGCTGTGCATTGGGATTTTCGAGCTCCCTCCTGTCCTGGGGACTCCCAGCACTGGTTTGGGGTTTGGGGACAACAAAAAGGGATCAGAACATGCTGCCAGTGCTGGAGCCAGGGAGCTGGGCAGGGAGCTGGGCAGCACCAGGGACAGGGCAGGGGGCTGGAAGAGCTGGAGGGGAAGAGGGAGCAGCCAGGGCAGTGTGGCAGGACCTCCACATGCAGAAATTTGGGATGGTTGTGCCCAGAATTGATCCTCTCTCCTCTCAGGGTTGCTCCAAAGCAATCAGCTCCACCAGAACGAGCCCAGAGCTGCGGGCTGAGCTCATTGCCCCAAAGGCAGCCCTGAATCCCCCCAAAAATGCCCAGTTAAACCCTTTCCATGCAGAGGAGCCACATCCCTGCCATGCATCAGGCTCTACCAGCCCAGAGCTCAGCTGGGTGCCCCAAACTCAGACCCCCAACCCCTGGCACAGCCCCAAATCCTCCCCCACAAGCAAAGCAGGAGTGCCCTGGCCATGCTCTCACCTGGGATCTGCAGTGCCCTCCCTGCCCAGGCCCCTCTGTGCCCACTCTTTTATCTGCCCCGCGTTATCAGCAGGGGCTGACCCAGGGCTGGGAACTCCCCCCGGGGTGAGGGATGCCAGGGCAGCTCAGCACCCACCCCGGGGAGCCCCCCTTGGCACCCAGCTGGCTGCACAGCCTGGTGCTCCACAGGAGCTTCCCTGGGATTTGCCAGAGGGAGGTTCAAGGCAGAACTTTGTTGTGGTTTGAGAGGGTTGAGTCCTTCTGGGGTGACATCCAGGGACGAGACTCCTTCCCTCAGGGAGCCTTTTTGTACTTTCCTATGGGTTCCCCCGATCCCAGGGGTGTCTGCAGTGCCCAAAACTCCCCAATTCACCTCCTAACACACCCTGGTCTGGTCCTTTGTGGTCTGGAGGGGTCCATGGAGGCTGCTCCTGGTGCACTTCCCTGCAGCTGGATGATGATCTGCACAGGGGTCACCAACCTGGAGCACAGGGTGGTCCCCGAGGGTCTCCCCCTTCCCCAGTTGCTGCTGCACTGGGAGCTCCTCTGGCAAAGCATCTCCTCTCCCTGTGGCCAAAGCCCTTCTCCCTGTCCGAGTGCAAATCTGCCTCATGGACAAACTCAGCCCCAAAGCCTGGGCTCCACCATTCCTGTCCCCAAAGCCTGGCTCCACCGTCCCTGTCCCCAAAGCCTGGCTCCACCATCCCTGTCCCCAAAGCCTTGGGCTCCACCATCCCTGTCCCCAAAGCCTTGGGCTCCACCATCCCTGTCCCCAAAGCCNCACTGAATCTCATTCCCAAAGCTGGGCTCCACCATCCCTGTCCCCGAAACTGGGCTCCACCACCCCTGCCCTCTAAAGTGGGCTTCATCCTCCCCATCTCCAAAGCTGGACCCCACTGATCTCATTCCCAAATCTGGCCTCCACCATCCCCATCCCATGAGGGTGGTGCTGGGATGGGACGGGGCCTGGAATAGAGGTGGGATCTGCATCCTTGGAGACACAGCTCGCTTGAGTAAGAGCCTGAATGACCTCCCTTGGCCTTCAAGGTGACCCTGAGGGACTCAGGAGGTGCCCCCACCCCACCTTTCTGTGTCTGAGACAGAAACAGAGGACCTGCCCAAGCTGTCACCTCAGCACCAGCCTTTGGCACAACAGCAACCACAGCTCTTGTGCAAAGGGGCAGAGCCAGAGGGTTTCAAAGCCCCCATCTGAGACCTTCCCCAGCTGTGTCACCACTGCCCAGAGGAGGAGGAGGATTCTTCTTCAAAGGCTACAGAGACAGTTGGTGCCTATCAGAGCTGAGATCAGAGTTTCACAATTAGGAACTGAATTCAGAGACTCGTAGAACAGTTTGAGTTGGGAGGGATGTTGAAGATCACCCAGTCCAAGCCCCTGCCATGGGCAGGGACACCTTCCACAGGTATGGTCTGGGTTTTTTCTGGTCACCAACACAAGCACCAAACCCTGGTGCTCCTCAGCTCGTGCTCAAAGCTGTGTTGCTCCTCACAGTGATTAAGGCCAGGATGCAAAGCAGAACATCTGGATTATATTTACATTTTACCTGATCTTTTTTATCTCTTCCAGCCTTTTGTGTTCAGCTACAACAAGCAGACCTGAAGGTCTCAGCCCTTTCTCGGGGAGGCTCCTCTGAGCTTGGCTGTGCAGCCCTGCCTGGTGTTGGGGAACCAGCAGGATCAGGGAGACCTGGATGAATGATGGTCCTGGGTCTTCCACAGCTCCATTTGCCCCGAGGCAGAGACACAACACACACCTGGTCCCAGGGGCTCAGCTGAGCAGGGAGGGGGGAAGCACCAGGAGGAGGCACCACCTTCAGACATGGACCCTGGCTCTGGGCAGACCCCAAAGCCTTCCAGAAGGTACTTTTCTTCCTAAAGGTTCTGCTCTTCGCTTCCTCCCCCCATTGAACTGATAAAAGCAACGACAGTTTCTTTCAAAAGACCTCGAACAACTCACTTAGGAAATTCCTGCTGGTAAATTCAGTTAGAGAGGCAACCAACTTCCCCCGTGGGAGGGCGAGGGTAGATAAAGAACTGGGTCACTGGGGGGTTTCATCACTGACTTCTGCTCCAGGAGCTTTGGAAACTCCCTCAGAGCTGCAGCAGCTTCGGTGCTCCAAAGCCTTTGGTCTGTCCTTGCCCTGATTCTCACCCACTGCAGGACCTGGGGCCTCACTGTGGTATCAAAGCAGCTTCCCAAGGAGTCCCTCCTGTCAGGGGAATCCTGCAACCCCCCAAAAAAGCCCAGAGTGACTTTTGCCCCCTTGGCTGGACCCCCAGAGGCTCAGGGTGCAGAACCACACCACTGACCCCATGTTTAGGCACCAGTGGCCCCCCCCAAGGTCTCACATTTCCACTGGTGGGACCACGAGGCATCAACTACCCTTGCAGGGACAAGGTACAGAGCCAAGACCTGTGGTGTGACCTCAGAGCTTTTGGGGTTTCCTTGGTTTTCCCTCTTTTAGCCAATGTTTGCTGAAGCTCTTCCAGCTGGAAGAGGGAGGAAAACCACCTTTTCCTTCTCCTGCCTTGGGGTCAGAAGGCTCAGAGAGCAGCTCTGCTCAGTCCAACACCTTCCAGGCAAACAGGCAGGAAACTGCAGCTCCTGGAAAGGCTGAAGCAAAGCTCAGCCCATCTCCAGCATCTCCACCCCTGTCTGGCCACTCCAGAGACCACAGGAGGGAGCTGGAGCAGGTCCACACAGGAGCACTGGACATGGAGTAGCCCAACCCTTGCATGCCTGCCACCACTGCAAAGTCAACACCAATAATTATGGCATTTTTGTAACACATTTAGGGTTTTGCAGCAGCCCCAGAGCAACCCCAAACGGGCAGGCAGAGCCAGCAGAGCCTCTTCAGGTGGAGCTTGGGCAGGTCCTGCTGGCACAAGATGTGCCTGGACTCTCTGGAAGTTGCACCAGAAGCCTGAAGTGGGCTGTGGATTCCACCTACCAGGCTGTTGTGGTGGGGTTGGTCTCTGCTGGGACATTTGTCCTGTGGCAGAAGACACAGGAGCTGCAGAGCTGGTCTAGCCCAGCCTGTCCTGTCAGCACAGCAGGCAAAGCCATTGTCTGCAGGGGACACACTGATCTTCTCCACAGGTCGATCCCAGCCTGCCTTGAGGGGGGCTCCTTGTGGAGGAGCCAATTAAAACATGGAAAATGCCAAAGCACAGAATTACAGAATCCCAGAATGGCCTGGGGTGGAAGGGACCCTGAAGATCACCCAGTTCACCCCCCTGCCATGGGCAGGGACACCTTCCATAGCCCAGGGTGCTCCAAGCCCTGTCCAACCTGACCTTGGACACTCCCAGGGATCCAGGGGCAGCCACAGCTTCTCTGCCCACCCTGTGCCAGGGCCTGTCCACCCTCCCAGCCAGGGATTCCTTCCCAAATATCCCATCTAACCCTGCCCTCTGGCACTGGGAAGACATTCCCCCTTGTCCTGTCCCTCCATCCCTTGTCCCCAGGTCCCTCTCCAGCTCTCCTGGAGCCCCTTTAGGCACTGGAAGGGGCTCTCAGGTCTCCCTGGAGCCTTCTCTTCTCCAGGTGAACCCCCCAGGAGCTCCAGCTCTTGGAGCATCCCCGTGGTCTCCTCCACCTCAGCCCCTTCCCTTCCCATCCAGGAGCCCCCACAAAGGGATGTCCCACCAAGGTGGTGACACAGAAGGTGCAGAACATCCTCAAAGTCCAAACCAACAGTACCATTCCCCCCCCACCATTCCCCAAAGCCCCCAAAGAAGCACCACCAAACCTTTGGCTTTTTTAAGGAAAAATGTCTTTTTGTGAAAATAGACTTTATTATAATAAAATTTGATATGAAATAAAAACATACCACGCCACCACCACCACTCGTGGCCGCTGTGCTGGCACCACTCACGTACCTCCCCCTTCCCAAAACAAGGAACTGGACCATGCAAGGGGACAAAGGTGGGAAAGGGGCCAAAGCCCACGTGGCACGAAGCTCTCCGTGGCTTGGGAAGGGATG
This sequence comes from Campylorhamphus procurvoides, assembly GCA_013396655.1. Classification (NCBI taxonomy): domain Eukaryota; kingdom Metazoa; phylum Chordata; class Aves; order Passeriformes; family Dendrocolaptidae; genus Campylorhamphus; species Campylorhamphus procurvoides. The sequence continues at coordinate 390,203 of WBMV01008449.1, forward strand.
TGTCCGAACTCCAGGAGCATTTCACCGCCTGGGAAAACAGCTCCAAATTCCTTCCATCCCCAGCCACGCCCTCCCATCGCTCCGGGCTCGGGAGCAGCCTGGACACAGCCCGACGGGGGAATAAATAAATAAATACATAAATAAAGAGCGTGAGAGATAAATAACGAAAGAAACCGATAAATAAATAAATAAACGATAAGGCGGAGGCCCCAGGCAGTGCGTGCTCGAGGTGAACCAGGCGAGAGCAGCTCTGCCAGCAGCCCAAGCTCCAGGCTGAAGGAGCTGGATGCCAAGCAGGGCACTGCCCCCTCCTCCCTGGCACTCCTGGCTCCTGCCCGAGGCAGAGTGGGATGCTCCGAGGCACAGCTGCGGATTCACAGGGTTACAGTACAGATCAGACCTCACTCAGTCAGCCCAGACACGGCAAAGGGGACTCACGGGACGGGAGTAGTGCAACTTGTCTTTGCAGGGAGTGAAGGAGTTGCCACGAGCTCCTCTGGAGCAGAGAAATACCAGGGGGGGTGGAGAACGAGGGGTCTCTTCCTAAGGGGGCCGGGGCTTTGCTGGGAAAAGCCAAGTTAGCAAAGTTACAGCCAGGATACCGTTTGGAAACGGGACTATTTACAGGGAAGTGCTGCGTGGAGGGAGCTGCATCCCAGAGCTGAGCCCTCACCCCCCCCCAAAACCACCGTCCCCCCACGGGGGGGGGTCTCAGCAGGGACAGCTCCCACACCCACTCCAGAACTTGCTCCAGTCACACTTCTTCCCTCTGGAAATAATCAGCTTATTGCAGGGGGTTCTGCTGAACTCTCAGTCTCTGTGCACTGCTCAGGGCAGTGTGGGCACAACAAACCCCTCGTCAGTTTTTCTTATTGGACCCAAGTTTTTTGAAGAGGTTTTTCCCTTTGAAGAAGAAGCTCCTCCTCTTTTTACTCTGCCCAGGGGCATCGTTGCAGGTGAGAAGGGCCAGCGATGCCTGCTCTGGACGTGGGACAAGGCAGGAAGGTGGTGCAGTAGGAGTTGGTGAGGAGTCACTCTGCTCAACAGATCCATCTGGGTTTAGCTGGGTGGGAGAAGAGAAAACCAAAGAAAAGAGCAGAAGTTAGAGCTGCTGCAGGACATCAACATCACCATCCACCTCAGCCTTCTCCCCACCAGCCTCCTCTGGGAAGGTGCAGATCCAGCTGGGAAGTTTCCAGGGCATTTCAATTTTGATCCTCACGAGCCAGACCCTGCCTGTGCCCTGACATTGTGGAATTCCTGAACTTTGGGCTAAGGACAGGACATCAGGAAAGCCCCATTAAGGACTTGATGAAGCAGCTCCTGAAAGCAGGGATGGAGCCAGGGATTGATGCATCCATGGATTGTGGGACAGGGAGCCTGGTGGGCTCCCAAAAGACTCTGGGACAGAAGGTGGGGCATGGACAAAATCCTAACCCAGCTGAGTGTTTGGGGAGGTGAATGGACCCCCAGTCTCCCAAAGGATGCACAGTGTCCTGCTCTTCTTGGAAGGGGATTTTAGGAATCAGAATATACCCCTGTCCCAGGCCCAGTTTCCTCTTCCCAAAGCACTAATGGCTCCTTCCTTCCATGATCTCCTCTCACTGGGTTTAGGTGACAGTGACAATGCCCAGTGTGGCATGGCAAGCTTTCCCAAGAGGCTGCAAAGTTCCCCAGGGAAGAAGTTCTGGGTTTCCCAGGTCCTGGGAGAATCCCTTGTCCCACTGCCTTCTGTTCCACCCAGCTTTCACAAACCAGCATTTCCCAGGCTCCAAGTTCTACATCCTGGCCTGGAATTACCCAAAACACAAGTGACAGTGGCTGGGGCTGTGCCAAGGAAGAGCATCCCCCAGAGTCAGGGTGTGTGTCCCTCATGGGTGTGCAGCAGCCACAGCTCCAAGAGGGAAGATGAGCTGGTGGCAGTGGCAGGAGGATGTTCTGCCTGGGTGAGAGCACTCCTGAAGATCCAGACACAGCAGCCCTGCAGAGGAGCTGGGGGAGGATCCCTCCTCACTGCTCCTGGTCCCACGAGGAATCCAGGGAAAGGTGCTGAATCAGGCACAGCCACAGCTCATGTGCTGGGGGAGTTTATTCAAAGTTCCCTGGGGTGGAAAGCAAAACCAGCCCTGTTCTGTCACCCCCTACTGACCCAGCACCCAAATCCTTTGGGACAAGGAGCACCAAGAGGGGCTGTGAGCTCTGCTGTCCCCTGGGGTGAAGTTGGGCTCTTGTGTTCAAACCACTCCTGGTGCAAGATGGGCAAAAAGCTCTTCTTTAGGGTCACACTCAGCCCCTGCAGCAGCCACTGAGCCAGGCCTGGGCAGGCAGGGAGCTCTGCCTTGGGGTGAACTTCAGAGATCTGAGCCAATACCCACCTCACAGCCACCACCAAACTGTGCCAGTGCCACCAGGCTCTCCCTTAGCTGCACTAAGTGCCCACCTCCCTCCATGGCACCAACCGTGGCTGACTCTTCCTGAGCTCCCACTCTGTGTCCCCCTGGAAATCTTGTTCCAGCTCCCTTCCCAAGGCACTCCTGCAGCTCTCCAGGTGTGCAGTGCTGTGCTCCAAGGGCAGCCACTGCCAGGGAATGCTGCAGGATGTGCCAGGGTGCTGATGGATGGCACAGCCTGGCCCTTGGCAAAGCTGCCCTCTGCCTGCAAGGGTCACTCCAAAGAATGCTCCTCTGGCTCTCCTGGCAGCTCCATGTGCAAGGAGCAGCCCTTGCTGTTGATGGTCCCTGTGCCAGTGAGGTCTGAGGAGCTTGGCAATAACCTGAAGGCATCTACATGAACCATTTGCAACCAGTAATGCAAGATTTTGATGGAGGCAGAGAGAAGAAGGAAGCCAGGGGAGGGCTAACCTGGAGCACCCTGGGTTAGTGTGGGCAGAAGAACCCCTGGGTTCTGCTCCAGAAACTTTGCTGTGCCATGAAGAGTCCTTGGATAAAATGCTGATAGCAACAGTCAGGGAATGATGTCCCCTGGGAAGCTCCAGCCTAGCTCAGCACCCCAAGGGATGTGGGAGTGATGTGAAGGTCCCTGTGCAGCCCAGCCAGGGCAGGAAACCACTTTTCTGGCAAAAGTGGGACACTTTGAGGGCAGATCTGGTGGCCCAAAACACACCTCATTGCTCCTGTAGAGCTGTGGGTGAAAGGCCCTGTGCAAGCTCAAAGGCAGGTCCCCAAACCAACCCCCAGAGTGACAAATATTCACTGTCATGAGGACTCTGCAGCTCCAATGTCATTATCAAATATCAAACAGCTGAAAGGCAGGGACAGGAGTGTCCTGCCTGGGGCTGGAAGTCACATCCTGCCCATTTCCAGCTGTGGAATATTCCACACACACAGACAATCCCTCCCACATGTACAGGCATTCTCAGAGGTGTCCATATGGCAGAGAAGCAACAGAACCAGGTCAGAAATTCATCTGATAAGAGAGCAACGAGACTAAAATTGGGGTTTCTTCTCTAAGAAAAACATAAAGGAAAAACTGCTCCATCAAGATCCTCACACAAGTTGTCAGAGCTGACAAACAGAGGAGTGGTGTCAGTTTTCAGGGAGTGCTGTCTCAGGTATTACTGATTTGCACCATTTCTGAAAAGCAACATTTGTAACTAAAAACACAGATCTGCTCCCAGTGCCCCCCCAAAACCAGGAGTGTCACCCACCCAGCCCCAGAACTGTTTCAGTCTTGAACAATTATCCACACACCCTTGGTTTTGGGGACTAAATGTTACTATTTTCTCAAACTGAAGGTGTGCAGGGGGATTTCAGGACTGTTGTCAGGAAGGAGAAGAATCAAGAAGGCAAAACCTCCAGGGGGAACAGGGAGAGTGCTGGGCCTGAGCAGGACCTACCAAAGCTGATGGGAACAGAAGGGCCAGGCTGAATTACAAAGCTGAATTATTTCCCAAACCTGAATAGTCAGCACAGTCCCATCCTGGTCCCCAAAACCAGCTGATAACTGTTCCAAACAACTGCCCTCAATGTGCTGATCAGACCATGGCTTGTCCTTAGCACACAACCCATCTGGCAGGGACAGGTGTGACACTGGAGGATGCCAGGGGGGACCTGCCAGCACAGCCCCAAACCAGCCTGCCAAACTACAAGCAAGAAGAGGAGCAAACTGCAGGTGCAGGAGCCTCTGAAGTGCTGGCTGGGAGGTTGAAGGTCTTCTCACACACACTTACATGGTTGCTCTCTCTATGTATCATTCATAGCTATCACTGGACTCTTCTCTTCCTCATTCTCTGAAGAAAAGAACCATCCCGGGTGCACAACACAGGCAGAAATAAATACAGGAGATCAATTAGAATCAAACACTTTGACATGTTACTGATGCAAAAATAATCCTTGGACAGCCACAGGGTTAAAGCAACTGCCTGGAATGCCTGGAAGCAAAGGATGGGGCTGAGGTGAAGCCCAAGGGAGAGCAAGCAGCATTTGAAGATAGAAAGGGGAGGTGGATACAAAGAAAAGAAGAGCTGAGCATGAAAAATAAGCCAAGGGATGATGCAGAGAGCAGGGAAGCTGGGATGGCACCAGTGGAATGTTCAACAGAGCTGCCTTCAGGGCCACACACTTGTCCAAGGACCAAGTGCCAACCTGGGCCTGCTCCAACACCCCTGTGGGCACCAGCTGCCAGTGCCAACAACCTCCCAGCATCACCAGGGAGCTGGGACTAAGCTGGGTCTCTTCCTCCTCCCACCCTACAATGACAAAAGGTCCTGGGATGACCAGGGAGCTGCTGCATTTTTGGCCTCACCCCCTGAGGGCTCACTGAACCTGGGAGATGACCCAAATCTCCCACCTGAGCATTTGTTCCAGGAGTATCAGCAACCTCTGAATCCCCTGGATCTGTGGGATGCTTTCAGAGCTCTAGGATCCATCCCACAGATCTGCTTGGGAAACTCCTCAGTGTGTTCTGAATTTATCCAGAAGCACCTCAGTCTGAATTAAGATCTCTCTGACTCAGGGTGGGAGGAAGAGCATCGGTGTTTGGGTGTCACTAACTCCAGAAACCTCTGGAATGGGTATCTGAGGGTATCTGGGGAGCTTTGCTTGCAGCAGGATTTCACCACTCTGTGGATCTCCTCCACTGGCTGGTGGGATTTGGGATGCTCCTTGCCCACCTGAGGCCCCAGCAGGTTTTACTGCTTTGGGCCTCCTTTTGCAGGACAGTTTTTGGGAAGAGCTCCCAGCAGTCCCTGAGCATCTCCCATGGGATGGACTGGGCTGCATGCACTGAGTTCAGGGATTCCATCCCCCCTGCAAGCTGTGCAAAGCCCAATCTCCAGCCACATCCCAGCCTGATGTCTGTGCCAGGCAGTCACACACCTTACCTGGCTCTCAGCACTCAGTGGAGAAGCTTCTTTCTCTTTTGAGTGAAACTCCTCCCCCACATCTCCATCCAAAGGGGCAGCTTCCAAGAAGTTGGATGGGACAAGCCCCCTCTGTTGGTTCAGCTCTCCCTGCAAGGTACATGGAGTTCTCACATCAGGTTTCCTGGCTGATGGAGAAATAATAATAATTCCAGGGGCAGAGAACACTTTGGAAGTGGCCTGAGAGAAGCCTATATAGGAAGGATCCTCAGCAAACTCCACAACTCACATTCTTGCCTAGTTGTGGAACAACTCAGAGCCCAAAACCAGAGAGAGTAAAGAAGAAGAGATGGCAGCAAAGGTATTCCAGCAACATGACCACTTCTACAAACCCACAAAATGTCCCCTGGCACCCTGGAAGCACCTGGAACAGGAATGTGCCACAGGCTGTCCAGAGGCCTTTGATTTGCTCTGGAAATCAATATTAATATCAATATTAATGCTTTAAAAGACCAAGGCACTGCAGGCACAATGTCCTGTGGCCATTGCATCCATGAGCCCTGAGTTCCAGTGCTGCATTATTTATTCCTAGAAAACCATCTCCACTTCAACAGGAGGTGCTTGGGTGGGACAAAGATTGTTTGTCCCACACTATGAGAGTCAAACAAAACATTCCCAGTGATCCCCTCCAGACCTAACCTGGAGCTGAACCTCAGCTTGGATGTGAGAAGACCCATCTGTGCAGGAAGAGGTGGGTGGCACAAAGCTGGTGGGCAGGCACAGCCCCAGGGGAAGGAATCCTTCCCTGGGAGGGTGGGCAGGCCCTGGCACAGGTTGGGCAGAGAAGCTGTGGCTGCCCCAGCCCTGGGAGTGTCCAAGGCCAGGTTGGATGGGACTTGGAGCACCCTGGGCTGGTGGGAGGTGTCCCTGCCCATGGCAGGGGTTTGGAACCAGATGCTGTTTGAGGCCCCTTCCAACCCAAACCTTTCCATGGTATTGGGTTTACAGCAGGAACATGGATTGCCAGAAACAAACTGCCCTGCACTAAGTAAAGATGGATTCATTTTTTTTTCCAAAAATCAGAACCCTTTGTTCCCTCATTTCTGCTTAGCTGCCACTCAATGGACTCCAAGCATTTCCAGTTGGCCCTCCCCAACCCCTGCACTTACATAATAGAATCCATCATCATCCATGGAGCCAAAGACAGTGATAACATCCCCAGCACTGAAAGTCAGCTCAGCCTGCAGAGGGTGAGAGAAGAGGGGTCACAGAGAGGCACTGCCTGCAACCCCAACCCCAGGAACACAAGCTCCCCTTGCCCAATCTGCCCCCAAGGGAGGGAGCCCATTGGGTTTAGTCTTGCAGGAGCAGCATTCAGAAGAGCAACTCGAGTGGAATTCACTGCTGAGGAAGCATCTTGTCAATTCAGACAAGAGCAAAGGTTGGGTTTGAACCAATTTTCATTGGTTCAATTTTAATTTGAACCAGTTTTAAGAAAGCTGCAAAATAGTACCTATCACTTGCTCTGGAAAAGAGTGCTGAGAACAAGCTGAGCAAACACAGAAAGACCTTTAATTTCTTTAAATATAATTACAAATGCTGCTCCCTTGGCTGACCTGTGTGTATGCAATGCTCAGGGATTATTCACTGCAGGAATCCACACAGACAGGGAGATCTGACCTGGAAACAGACCCTGACCACACCACACTGTGACCCTTCACTCTCACACCCTGTCAGACACCCCAGCACGTGCTCTGGGGGACACAGGGCCAAAGACAAAGGTGTCAGCAGCCTCTTCTAATGAAGAATTTGCCCAGTGGAGGCTCCAAACAGGTTGTGTCCCACACAGGAGCCAGCTGGAAGGGACCTGCTTCCAACACAGTTACTTTCTTATATCCCTACTCCTCAATTTCTCTCTGGAGGCTTCAGGATCCTCCTGTTGGCTGTGAAATGCTTTGCTCTGGAGAGACACATGCAGGGAACTTCACCCACAGAATGGCAGAGCTGACCCTACAACATGTTTGGGGCATGTTCTGCCACCCTCCTGCAGAACAAGAGACTGCATTTTCTGGGAGGGAGGATCTCCAAGAGAACTGCACCAGATTATTTCAATAATTTGAGCCCTTGCCCACAAGGAAAGGTCTGGGAAGACCAAATCACTGCAAAAAGTAGTCACCTTCTTGCTGCCAAGGGCTCAGAGGTGTTCTTTGGCTGTCTTTCCCAAAATATTCACCATCCCTAAAACACTCTGTCTTCAGCTGCAGGATGTTCTGCTCAAAACACACTCAGCTTGGGAGGCAACAATTCCCTAAACTGTGTCCCCTCTTGGCCAGACACTCCTTTGTGGATGCCTGGGAAGGACCTGAATCCAAACCCCAGGTTTATGTTTGCTCAGAGTGGACTAACACAGCTGGTCAACCCAACCCATCTAGATTCTGGAATTCTAGATGGAGGGACTGCTTGAAAAGGAAGAAATTTGAAGGCTGATGCATTAAATTGGAGCTAAATCTTCCTGCTTGAACCTACCCAGGTATTTAACACAAAAATCATGCTCATGTCAGTATCAGAAGTGCTTTCAAACCCTTGAGCAGGTTCTCCCTTTTCCCAGAGTGTCTCCTGGGTCAGTTGGGAATGCTCCTCAGGATGCTACAAAGCCACAGGACACTCACACAGTTCCACTGAGACCAAAGTGCTGAGTGTCCTGGGATAGAAAGGAAAGAGAGAGAGGGAAAAGAACCCTCTAAAAGGGGGGAGCAGCTGGTGGTTACCTCCACATCTGCATTTGGAGAGCTCTCCTTGGGGTTATAGTCAAAGGCAGCCACCATCCTGCGAGGAGTCAGCAGTTCTGCTTCAATGTCTTCGTGTTTCTGTCCTGCAGGGCCAAAATGAAACAACATCCAGGGCTGGAAGGATTAGGACAAAACCCCAAATCACAGCAAGCCCTTCAGCATTCTTGTAGAGGACTGAGCAAAAAGAACAGTGGGGGAAACTGAAAGGAGAGAGACTTTGGAGAGGTTTGGGGAAGCAGTTTTCTGATCTGTATCACCTCATAAGCACAAAAGTGGGGACATCTCCCCATTCCTTCATCTCATGGACTTTTCATGTTTCAGGTCAGCCCTGGAGGGGCTGGTAAGGGGTTTGCAGGCCTGGCTTCTCTGGATTTCAAAAGATGATGCACTTGAGCAGAGTGAGCCCCCTCTGAAGGAACCTTGCATATTAAGGATGAGTGAGAGACTTCCCTGCTCCTCCACACCACAGTGCCCTCCCCCTGCACACACTCCCAGCTTAGTCAAAGGCCACTGCACTCACTACCAAGCTAAAAGAACTAAAATATTTCTTTTCTTACAGTCTGAAGCAGCACCACAGGCCCTGGACCACAAAACAAGCCTGTATTTTGATCATGCATTACCTACTCATAGTAAAAAAGACTAATTCTCACCTGGATGAGACTTGTACTTCTCCTGCTTATCCAGCCCTGCTGGGGGAAGAAAACACCTCATCAGTGAGAGCTCCTCTTCCACCAGTGCCCACATGACACAACTGACAACCAACAATCAGAAGAACAAAGCCCAAGGCAGCAAACAACAGAAGCAAACTGGTCATGCAACTCAAAGCCTACACCAGTAACCAGGACTCAGGGACGGGACAAGAAGCAGAGGTCAAGCTCCAAAACTATAAAAGACATCACTGTTGTTAAAAAACTTAACATCAGCACAGGGATGGGCTCTCTTTCCACTTCCTAGCAGTCGTACAGAGACAAACATCTGGGGGGCCCTGTAAGCAAGTAGTAAAAATTCAATGCAGTCTGTAATCCTAGTGCAAAACTCAAGGAGGAAGCAGTGGGGGACACAGACCTTTCTTGGAGCGTCTGGGTTTTGGAGGAGGGACGGTTTGGCGGCGTGGAGGTGGAGAAAATGTGCCATTTCCTTCATCAAAATACCCAAAAAAAACAAACAAAAGAAAGCAAATAAATAGACAAGAGAAACAGACAGTGAATGGGAAGTGAAAAGCACCTGGAAGAGTGAACAGGGAACACGGTGGCAGGACATGCCTCCCCTGGGAAGCTGGCACTGATTTCTGGGGGCAAAGCCCAGATCTGCAGCCCTTGTGTATGTGGACTCAGGGGAGGCAGGATCCACATCCCAAATACACACAGAAATCCACACTGTGCTCATGCCCCTCAGCCATTCCACAGGCCACAGCACACAGGCTTGGCTGCAATGTGTCTTTCACAGGCAGCATCGTAAGGACAAGAGAAAACCATGAAAACCTGGAAGGTGCCAGGTGAGGTGGGCAAGGATCTAGGGAGGTCTCTATAGCTAAAGCTTCTGCAGGGTCAGGACTGTGTGAAACCCCAAATGAACCCCCAGGAGTACCCAGACCAACCCCCTGAGGCATTTCCTTAGTTACAAGGCTGTGATAGGGGCTTATGGCAGCAGGAAAACAGCAGAGGGATGGAGAGCCAGCCTGACTGCCCAGGAATCAGAATCCTTAAGGTTGGAAAACACATTTAAGATCAAGTCCAGTCTGCCCCCCAGCTCCCCCCTCCTGTCAGGGAGTTGCAGAGCCAGAAGGTCCCCCCTGAACCTCCTTTTCTCCAGGCTGAGCCCCCCCAGCTCCCTCAGCTGCTCCTGCTGCTCCAGCCCCTTCCCTGGATCTGCCCCAGCCCCTTCCCTGGACCTGCCCCAGCCCCTTCCCTGGATCTGCCCCAGCCCCTCAATATCGTTCTTGCAATGAGGGGCCCCAAACTGCCCCCAGGATTCAATTGTGGCCTCAGCAGTGCTCAGACTGTGCTCACTCCCTGCACACCCTCCTGAAAACTTCTGCACCCTCCATGAAGTCTCAGAGTTAATAAGTTCCTTTATTTTTCCAAGAGTACCCAGTAGGGCAGGGGACAGAGAGCCCTGTGTAACCAGAGGGACAAAGGCCAGAGGGGACGAGAGAAAGAGGATGGATGTGAAAAACACCTTCCTCAAATCTCCTGCCCCTCGACATGAGAGAGGCTGAAGGACAAACCTACCAAAAAAATCACACAGTGAAAGCCTCAGGTTCCTTCATGAAGTCCCTGTGCTCCTCAGGGTCAACCTCCCAGGCACCCACATTTAGGAGGTGGGCAATGTCAGCCCCTCAGAATCACAGAATGTTTTGGGATGGAAAGGACCTTAAAGATGTAAAGGGAGCTGGATCCCGGGTCTCCCTGCACAGAAATGGGAACAGGTTGGATTGCTGCTTTTATCCTTGGCTTTTCTTAGTTTTGGATGGGTTGGATTTTATCCTCCACTGCCTGGAAGAGGCAGAGGAACAGCTCAGGCAGTGCCATGACCCACACTTGTGCTGTTTTCCCTGCTGAGCTGGTAGGGAAAGAGGGGCCATACAAAGAAATTTCCTTATGTTTTAACAAGTGGAGCAGGTCCAACAAATGGCCCTGGGTAGCAGAGAGTACAGAGAGGGTGCAGGATGAGATATGGGAGGGACAAGGGACAGGCACTGGGACACCAGTGCTGACACCCCTGAGCCTGAGCTGTGCTGGCTGCACGTCCCAGGGATGGCTCCTCTGCTCTCTCTGAGGACAGGAGTGGGAAGAAACAGGAAAGCCCCTGCAGTGCAGAGCACTGAGCCACACATTTTGGGAGGAACCCAAGGCCCAGCTCTGCTCCCTGCACACTCCTGACTGCTGACCTTATCTCACACCTTTCCTTCCCCTTCCCCATCTCCCACCATTCCCAAGTCCCACGTTCCCTCACCCAAGAGCAGGGTCATCCCTGTGGCTTCAGGGAGAGAACTAAGTGAAAACTACTGTTCACATCCTTCAGCTGCTCTCCAAACCCTTCTGCCTCCCCTTCCCCAGAAGGACCAGCTTTTCTCAAACACTGTGCTGAGTTTCACACCCCTCAAGCCCAGCAGCAGCTCCAGCAGCAGCTCCAGCAGCTGCCAGTGCTGCAGCAGAGTCAGGAATGAAACAAGAGCTGAGATCACCTTCCTCCCTGAGCCAGTGAGACCTCCCTGCTTGTGCAGCCTCCCAGGCAGGCTGCAGATCCCAGGGCCAGCCCCATGGATGGTTTTGGTGGGCTGAACTGGCCACACAGCTTGACAACACGACTGAGCTTCCCACAGCTGAGCAAGGACCCCGGGAGCAGGACACAGTGCCCCAGTACCTCGGCTCTCCGTGGGCATGTCAGCAGGCAGGAACCCTTGCTTTAGGAGCTGCTTCTTGAGTTCATTGTCCTCCACCTGCACTTCTGAGACCATATTGCATGGAATGTACCCCTCCCTTCCTGCACATTCACCCCTGTAAAAGCCATCGGCGTCCTTGTCTCCACAAACCTGCAAGGCAAAGGACAGAGACTGTTTAGAAACAGGGAATGAGACACACCATGGAATATCCTGAGTTGGAAGGGATCCACAAGGAGCATCAGTTCCAACTCCTGGCCCTGCACAAACACCCCAACAATCACACCTTGTGCTTAGAGCATTGTCCAAACATTCCTTAAGCTCTGGCAGCCTTGGGGCTGTGCCCACTGCCCTGGGGAGCCTGGGCAGTGCCCACCACCCTCTGGGGAAAAGAACCTCTTCCTAATATCCAGTTTAACCTCCCCTGACACAGCTCCAGTCATTCCCTCAGGTTCTGTCACTGGTTACCAGAGGGAAGGGTTAAGTGCTGCCCCTCTGCTTCCCTCCTGAGGAAGCTGCAGACCTGCCAAGGGTTATGCTGTCCCTGGAACACCACATGGATCCTCAGAGTAGATGTTCACTAAACTCTTACTTTCAGGATCTGTCCCTCCTTAAAGGGGAGCTCCTCTTCTGCTGCATCAGGGTTAGGAGACATGGAGACAGGATCATAGTCAAAGAGAGCCACAAATATCCTAATGCCATCCTCCTTCCCTGGAGTTTCAGGAGTGGTGCTCCTCGGAGGACCTGTGCACAGAGGGGACACACCACAGAGAACATGAGCACCACTCTCATGCCAAGCTTCATGGCTCAGATGTTCCCTGCCACTTCCAGGAGTTTCCCCCTCTCCTGCTGCCCACTTTTCCCTGTTCCTGCTTACCTGGACTAGAGAGTAAAGGTTTCTGCATTTGGCTTCTCCTTACAGTCCTGCCTCGCCTCCTGCTGGGAGCCTGCCAGGTGCCTGTGCCAGGTGACTCCTGGCCCCTGGAATCCCTATGGCTGGATGCCTGCAATTGGAATCAGCAGAGTTAGTAGCAGCCTCTGCCTTCCTTCCCCCAGAGAGCAGAGCTCAGCCCAAAGGCACTCCACAAAGAGCAGTGCATCCCAATGCAACATTCCTCTTCAGGGACACTCTAGAGCTGCAAATACCAAGGGGGTTGGAAAAGCAGAGGTGAGGACGGGCAGGGCACCCTGCCAGGCCCCAGGGTGAGGTGAGGAGGCAGGGGAGGGTGTTTCAAGGGGAGGCAATGACCTGGCAGTCAGGATCTACACAAAGCTTTCCCAAAGGAGCTTATTTCAGCAGGGGTTTTCACCGGGGTGCAAGACCCGGCGTGAAAAGGAATACTGCATCGGTGCCACTCGCCCAGGGAGCAGGGGAAGCACAAGCAGCTACTACAAGAAAAGCCACGGAGCAGCACAGAACCACAGAATCTCTCAGATAATTCTTCCAGACAATCCTAGAGGAGGTTCCTTTCTCTGGACAACACGGAACAAAGCGAGATACAAGGCAGGCCAGGGAAGCAGAGGGAAGGCAGCGCCACTGCAAGCTGCTTCAAAGGCAGAATAGGAAAAGTCACCCAACCCTTTTGTGCAAGGAGGTGCTACGTATCCCCTTCGAAGGATGTTCGAGCCTCCTTCTCCAGCCAGGTGACTTACAGTCCAGCTCCCAGCCCTGCTCCTCAGAACTGCTCTCACATCTCAGGGCTTCCTTCTCCCGGCAGAAGAACCGCACGCGCCGGCTCGGAGCCCCGGCCCACTCCATACCCTGCTCTTCCACGGCCTCCAGCCTGCTCAGGTCCCTTCTGCCATCTGTGTGGGGAGCCTCACACTGACTGGAGCAATCACTCCAGTCCCCCTGACAGCTCTGGGACCTGTCTGGCCACAGCCTGCTCTCAGGGGAGGACGCACAGGTCGAGTCCTGGTCGTCTTCAGAGTCATATTCGATGTCTATCTCCAGGCTCCTGGGGCTGGGGCAGCGCGGTGCCAGCACTGCAGGTTCTGCACCCCCTGAACCCGCCGCTTTCGGGGCTTTCTTCCTCAGGGTGCCCTGCCTGGCACGACTGTAGAGATCCAAGCCCTCCTTGCCACCAGCAGTGACAAGGTTCAGCTCCTCCCTGAGGCTGGGAGCCCTGTATAACCCACTGCCCATCTGAGTGCAGTTGCCCAGCAGGCGACTGCAGTGCTCTGTTGGATCGCTCTGCCTCTTCCTCCCCGTCTCGGGACGACTCTGGCTTTTCTCTCGGTAATTATTTCCCTTCTTCTTGCTCCAAGAGGGGCTTGCCCCACTCACAGCCTTTGGATCGTTCTCATGGTAGCCCCAGTTATAGTTTGCCTTCTTCTGCCCCCAGGCCAGCTGGCCAAAGGCAGGGTTTGCACGCTCAGCATCCCCCCTGCTCTCCTTGGCACCGTGTTCCTCCCGTGGGGTCTGAGCAGACACCACCGAGGGGTTATTCCCATCTGCCTTTGGAAATGGCTCCTTGCTGTTGGGAGGCTTCTCTGCCCTCCCTGAATGGTAGCTGTGTGTTTCCAAGGGATCTTGAGGGTCAGTCTTTTCTTCTGTAACACACTTCTCCTCCTCATCTTCCTCCTCGTCCTCAGTCACTTCAGGGATGCTGAACAACTTCTTGCTGTGGTTCTTCTGAAGGGGGAGCTCCAGGATCCTCTCCAGAATCTCCTCATCGCTGTCAGTATCACAAAGATCCATCTGCACACCCAGACCCCGAGAAAAGCCACAGCCAGGACAAAGCAAAGGAAAAAAAAGAAGAGGAAATAACCATTAAAAAGAGAGGCAAAAAGTGACCCTGGTTCCCTCCCAGCACAGCAGGATGGAGCAGTGGCCGTGGCTGCAGCCAAGCGAGGGGAGGGGGCGGAGGCAGCGATGGATCCTCGGATGAACCAGCAATGCAGCAGGAAGCAAGGAAGGCAAATGCATGAAGAGCTCCCTCCCAGCCTCTCCTCCACACACACAGCTACCTGCAGCACCTCTCCTCCTGCCACGGCATTCCCAGCACCCCCACGATGGGATGAGGGGCAGGAAAAGTTCATCCCTCCATGTCAGGCTTGGCAGGGCTGAGCTCACACTCAGGCACACAATCCCCCCTCACCAGGAGCAGGGGGAATGGTCCTGCGCAGGAAGACACCCCTTGGAGATATTCCTGCTAAGGGAGGACCTGCCCTGGGCCCTTCCCATCACCTTCCAGGTGAGCAGAGTTCCCACAAACACACAGGAAATCCCTTTGCCTCAAAGGGTCACACACACTTGTCTTTCACTTGCAGCTGGGGGGAAGCCCACCAGCTTATAGAAGATGTTCAAATCTGTCATGGACCAACTGTAGAATTTATGGGTTTGTTTCTTATTATATTTACAGTGAAATTAAAGGTAGAATACCAGGTGTAAATTTCAGCTGGAACACACCTATGGAGGTCTAAAGACATTTACAAAGAGTTTACAAAGCATGTGTAGCTGCTGATGTTTCAAGCCACAGGCATGAGCAGGCCTGTTCAGAGATAATTGAAAACTGAACCACAGAAGAAACAAAGGCAGTTGGAAGCTGCCTGCTGGTTGTTCCAACCTCCATGGCTTGCTCTGAGCAGAAGTTGGTCTTAGATTACATCTAGAACTGGTTGAAGGGGCCTCCAGTTCAGCCTCCCCATTGTAGCAGAAGTGCTGCCACCAATAGATCAGTGTCTGTGCCAAGTTGAGCCCTGAAAACACCAATCAGTGGAGATCCTGAGCTCTCTGGGACCTGTCCCAAGGCTGCAGCACCCTCCTGGGAAGGAGGTTTGTGCTCAGCTCCAACATGAACCTCCCAGACAGCAGCTCATGGCTGCTGCCTTCTTTGATAAATCATCTGCCAGGAACAAGCAGACTCTTGATTCTTTTCATCCTTCAAATAGCTGTGGGCAGCTGCAAGATCTCCCACTCAAGTCCTCTACACCAAACCAGCTCAATTTCCTCAAATTCTCCTTAAAGGACATGCATTTCAGGCTCCTACCCTGTAAGGAGCAACTAGGGATAGTGCACTAAATATTTATTTTAGCTGTTTGCAAGGTTGGGGCTTCTGCTTTTGAGTTTTGATATGTTATATGGTTTCAGAAACTGAACAACTTATTTGAGGATAGCCATTTTAAAAAGCAGCACCTCTCCTTGTTCTCATCCTCCAGATCCTGAAGGAGTTGGTTGAAGAGTCCAGAGGCAACAGAAAATGTAATTAAATACACAGAATCCCAGAAAATAGCCCTGTTGGACTTGCCCTGCTCCAGTCCCCATCTTCCTGCACCCTAAAACCTCCTGACCCTGATGTCCTCTCCTCATGTCACCCTCAACCTGTCACTGCCAGGACAGAAAACAATCACTTTGTCAGGTCAAGAAGCACCAGTTTGCTCAGCTCAACAGAAAAAAAACCCAAACAAATAAAAATTATTCAGGCCAATAAGACACCCAAGAAAAAAAAGACAAAGAATGGTGTTCTTGAATACTCTCATTTCCTCTTTTCTCCTTCCAGGAAATTGATTTTCTTCTGTTTTTCTTTTCCAAGTGCAATCCCAACAGCTCCTTCCCAGGCAGCCCCAGCCCCTCCAGCTCTCCTGGAGCTCCTGATACTCTGCCCTGCAGGTCCAACCCCTCACCTGGGAAGCTGCAGCTCCTTCAGAAGGACAAAAGGAGCAGCAGCAAATTCACTCCAGAACCACTGTCTGCTCCCATTTAGTGCTCACCAGCCCCATCCCTGCAGACCAGCAGCCACACAGAGCACCATCAACTACAGCTGTTCTTTACATAGAAAGACAAAGATGGTGCTTTCTTGCCATCCAGACATAGCACATTCCCTGCAAACCCTTCTAATTTCCCAGTCTCTCCCCCTGAGTGTTTTATTTCATGCACAATCCTCCCACCTGCAGGAATTTGTAGGATTCCACCCCAGCTGGAAGCACATCCCCTGCCACAGGTGAATTCCAACACACAAACCAGCTTTAACTCTCTGAACATGAACTGACCTGCTCACTCAGGATTTCCTCCCTTGAAGCTGCAAAGCCACAGCTCTGCTCCTACAAGCCATTCCTGGCTACACAAACACCAAAAAAAAGTCACAGAATCATGGAACACCCTGAGCTGGAAGGGACTCACAGGGATCCCAGAGTCCAACTCCAGGCTCTGCATAGCACACCCCAAGAATTCCAGGCCTGTTTTGCCTTAGGAGGGGAGGTGGGATGGTTCAGAACCTAAAAATGGGTGGATTTACAGCTTCCCCTCTGTTCCTTGTTTCTATCTGTGTTAAGAGCTCGTTCAATAGGATCGATTTTAACCCTGGGTTCTAAAGTTCACACCACACTGTGTGTTTCTCCAACTAATTAACCCCCAGCTACATTCATCACACAGAAACACCATTCCCTCTCCCAAAGAACATGTGTTTTGACTACCTTAAGCCAACACTGGGAACACAAGCAGAGCAGGCAGGACCTCAGGAAAGCACTGCTGGGAGCCCTGGGCTGTGCCCAGCACCTCCTCCTGTGAGCTGATGGCATGGGATGGCTGCACTGGTGCTCCCCACGAGCACTGCCCTGCACAGGTTACCTTTTCCTCATTCTCCTGGTTACATGGCTCACTCTGGTCCCATTTCTTCTCTTCCAGAGCTTCTGAAGACAGGTCATCTTCCTCCTCCTCTTCCAGAATATCCGAGAGGTCAGAGCTGCGGTTGTGCTCCGAGAACAGGCTCAGCTGCCGGCGACCCATCTCAGACAGTTTCTCTTCTTGCTGTTGAGAAGCAAAACAGATTTTCTCAGTCCTCCAGGATCTATTTCAGCAATAAAGGAGCATCACTCCCTTCTCCAGCACACACACAGCTCAAGTGTGGCAGGACACAAAGTGGGCAGCAATTGAGGATTGGCACATGTGGGCACACACACACCCAACCATCTCCAGCATGCAGCAGAGCAGCACTGCCTGAGGTTGGGAAATTTGGGATGTCCAACACAATCCACATCCCTCCACATGCACAGACATTCAAGCAAGGTTCAACAAACCTCTCTTTTCACTCTGGCCATTTCTTTCATCACCTCCGTGCCAGGAGACAATTTGGAGCTGCTCCCAGCCATGTTTCCATCCCTGAGGGTGTCCTGTGCCCCCTCGGCCTGGCTGGGTGAGGGCACAGGCTCTGGGCTCAGGGGCTTCTCCTCTGCCCCTTTGTCAGCACTGGCACCTTTGGGTGGCTCCTCCACAGAGCAGGTGTCCACATGGAGCTTCCCACTGCTGTCAGAGGGGCCCTCCAGCTCTGGAGCTATGGATCCAGATTGCTCCATCTGGGAAAGAAACCAAGGAACAACGAAATCAAGGAGAGGTATTTCAGGGTACTTAAGCACCAAAAAGGGGTCCCTATCATCCCAAACTCTGTGGCCCTCTGATGTGATCTGTGCTGTTGGCATAGGAATATTTTGGCAGCCAAACTGAAGCTGGGAAGGCTGGCCAAATCTGCCTGCCACCAGCTGCCAGCACTTCCACTGCTGCAGCTCTGGCCACCACAAGTGGCTCAGGGAAACCCCAGAACTGCACTGGCAATAACTAATTAAGAATAGCAAGAAGAGCCCAAACTGTACAAGGTCATTGCCCCACTCTCATCTGTCAGAGGAATGTCCTACACACCCTGGCAGGCTGGCCTGGCACTACCCCAGCTCATCCTGGAGCTGTAAAGACTGAAAAAAGGGCAATGAATGAAGAATATACACAGAAAGCACAAGCAGCTCCTGATTAGGTCACCTAGTGGAATTACAGAAAAGTTTTCATGTTTTCCAACCAGTTCAGTTTGGTGTTTGAAGAAACCCCTGGGAGGGGGAGGAATGGAGCCCCAGGAACAAGGAGCACTTTCTCTCACTCTGACCAAGGGAGCACTTTGCAATATAGCTCAACCTTGCCCTTATGTACTTCAAAAACACTGAAAGATCAGACCCCCAGGGAGATTCAGACACACTGGAGTGCAGAGCTTCTAAATGTCCCCTGGGCTCAGACTAACAGGGGCATCAGGACCAGTGGGAACACTCTTTGCATCCTCTCACTGCAAATTCTTCTTTCCTGACTCTCTCCCTGATCTGCTTGAACACATAAACGAGAGCTGACCTTATATTTCAGGTACACAACAACAGCCAAAACTCCCTGAGAGTTTGCCAACCACTGGATGACGGCCCAAAGGCAACAGAATGTCACCAAAAGAGGAAGATGCTCAGTGGCATCATTTTGGACATGAAGACACTTACCTGCACCTCTGTCCCTTCTGCCAGGCCTTGCAATCCCTGTTCCCTGGCAGGGCCAGCCTCTGTGCCCTCCCCAGGGAGCACTGTATTCCCAGCCTGCTGGGGAGGCACAGACAGGCATTTCTTGTCTCCTGCAGCATCCAATCCCCGCGGGGAAGTGCTTAAATCCTGCCCCAGGGAAGCGCTGGGAGAGGAGAGATGTGGTGGGGAGGAGGTTTTCTCTGGCAGAGCCCGCGCGGGGCCGGCGTGGCTGGAGGAGGGATCAGTCAATTTGGCATCTGAGCTCTCAGAAGGGACATTCTGTCGGAGCAGGAGGGTGGCTGGGCTGGGGCCAGGCAGGGAGCCCCTGGGAGCCCCCCTGAGCAGCCTGGAGGGAACAGTGGTGGAGGCAGGTGAAGTGCAGGGAGAGGCTCGGAGCAAGAGCGAGGAAATCTGGGCCGGAACCGAATCCACCGACTCGCCGTACTGAGACATCGTCCTCACCGAAACCTCCCGGCACACCTGGAACATCTGGAGCTGGGACAGGTCCACCAGGACACTCCCAGCTGTTGGAGAAGTCACTTCTATCACCTGTGAGCAGAGGAATAGGGAGGAGTTATTGTCTGGGCAAAGCTCAGCCCTACTGAGAAGAATGTTTCCTGACCTGAAGTTAAAACCCATCTAACCCTGCTCTGTGGCAGTGGGAAGCCATTCCCTGTGTCCTGTCCCTCCATCCCTTGTCCCAAGTCCCTCTCCAGCTCTCCTGGAGACCCTTTAGGCACTGCAAGGGGCTCTCAGGTCTCCCTGGAGCCTTCTCTTCTCCATGTGAACATCTCCAGTCTATCTCCAGAGCAGAGGGGCTCCATCCCTTAACCACCTTGGTGGCCTCCTCTGGACTCACTCCAGCAGCTCCACATCCTTCTGATGCTGAGGGCCCCCAGAGCTGGACACAGCACTGCTTGTGGGGCTTCATCTGAGTGGAGCAGAGGAGGAAAATCCCCTCCCTCTCCCTGCTGGTCACACTGTTTTGGATGCAGACCTTTTGATGGAGAATTACCCCTCCCTCCTCACAGTCCAGAGACAACCTGTGCTCTGCCCATGACTTGTGGGCTCACTGAACTCCTTCCTCTCCCAAGGATCAGGTCTGAGGTGAGTGGAGAAGGCTGACACTAATTGTTCTGTTTTGCTACTCAAAGGTCCTGCCACAGGAGTGTTCCCTACATCAAACCCACACCGACAAGCTGGAGAGATGCCTTTTCTGGTGTGCATCACACAGCCCAAACAATGTCCCTTCCTCCTATCATTCCTTTCCAGGCCAAGGACTGTCACTGCCTCCTCAGGACAAGCTCCTGGATCCAGCTGTCCATGTTTTGAGGCTGTGACAGTGGCTGCTGTCCCTGTCCCTGTCCCAGCTGCGCCCCCCTCAGCACACCTTCTGTCCGTCGGCGTACACGGCGTAACCGGTGACTCGCACTCCATTGGAAGACCCCTCGGCATCAATGGTGACAGGTAACCAGCTGATAACCAGGATACCTGGAGAGGGACCAGCTTCCACCTGGACATCCAAAGGAGCATCAGGTGTGCCTGTGGAAAGACCAAAAACACGCTCCTCTTGCTTACCTGGCTACAGCAGAAAGCTAAACTTTGGTCAAAGAGCCAATTCCTAACACTGGAGAACTGAACCAGGCCAGCCAGGCTGGTCCTGGGAAAGGACAGGCAGAACCAGAGGAAATCAGGTGCTCTTGTTCTGTGAGAGCTTCAAAGCACAGGAGACAGAACTTTGCAAAAGGAGCTGAGGCCAAGATGCAGCGACCCTTGGAGCAAGGTCCTGGTAAACCAGCTCTTCCCTGCCCTGCCCTGCCCTGCCCCAGGGAGGCATGCTGCTCCCATCAGCACCGGGGGGGTCTTCTCAGAGCAAACAAAAGCAAAGGAGGGAAGAAAATTCCCAAAGAAAGAAGAAAAACATTAAGACAAAACAATAGAGCACCTCAGGCTTCGGGACCTAAGCAACCTGGCCTTCCCTTCATGCCAAGGCTTCCCAGCGAGGGCCGGGCACTGCGTGGGCACTGCGTGGGCACGACTGCTCTGATACCTGCCAGCGGGGTGGTGAAGTGGACCACAGCTGAGTGCTGCTCCTGCCCCTCTGGCACCTCTTCCCAAGGGGTTTCCATGGGCCTGGCCTCCAGCCTGGCCACGTAGCGGGTGCTGGGCTGCAGGTTACGGAAGGTGTACCAGTAGACGCCCGGCTTGGTGACGTCGCACTCGGCGCCGTTGAGGTACACGGCGTGGCTGTAGTTGCTGTTGCAGGGCAGCCACGTCACCTCTGCCGAGGTGGCCGTGACGCTCCTGACCTGGAGCATGGTGGGTGCCACGCCAAGGTGCTGCCCCACGGAGAAGGTGCAGCGCAGTTTGTCGGACCTGCCCCGCTCCGTCACGGTCTGCACGGACACGCGGTAAGCCCTGCTCTGCAAGTCCAGCTTCTCGATCACCGCTTTGGTCTGAAGGCCACTCTTCACGTTCTGACGGAGCTCTTCGTCCACGTAGATGTTGTAGCTTTGGATGTCTGGGCAGCCAGCTGGCACAAGAGGTGGTTCCCAGCCTACAACTATGCTTCTGGCAAGCTGCTTGATCAGAGTCAGTTTTCTCGGGTAAGGCACTGCTGTGTGACTAACGGGTTCCTCCTGGTCTCCTTCTGCTCTACTGGCCAATGGACTGATGCTACTCTCTTCAATGGAGAAATCACTCTTATCTCCACTGCTGGTGCTTGCACTGACCAAACTTTTCTCCTGGTATGAGCTATGGGTGAGATCATTCAGCTCCGGAGGCAGAAACGTCAGGAGGTCATCATCTGAAACTCGCTCAACAAAATTGGAGGGCACCAACCCTCGCCGGCCATCCATCAGCTCCCCTAAACAGAAAACAGGACACCTGTTACCACTGCCCCTACCAGTGAGCCTTCCAACCCATCTGTGAGGACTATGGCACCAAGTCTACAGCAGGTCACAACTGCTCTGCAGCCAGGAATGAAAAAAGCCTCAGGGAGGTTACTCCTGGACATGGTTCCTGCACTTCCCTAGGGCTTCCCTGTTAGATCCTGATGGCCAAAGTGAGAAAATTCACTGCTCCACATGTTCCAGAGCCAACTAAGTAGAAAGTTGGGTTGTGTAATTAGCTTAAGGGTTTCTTCTCCTTCGTTATCCCACTGCTCCTCACCACTGCTCCTTCACTAGCTTTTCTAGCCTTCCCAAACTATGCAGACTGATGCTTTTATGTCTTCTCTCAGCCACAGAGATTTGGGGCTTGTAGTATTTCCTCAAGAGAAAGTCCATCTTCCCAGCTCTGGCCTTCCTCTTAGCTCCCTCCTTCCTTAAGCTGGTTCTTGTACTAAAGGTGTCCCAAAGGGACAAGGGATACACAACACTTGGTCTGGAAAAGACCTACCAAACCACAAGTCAGTAAGGACTGCACTGCCTTTCCCCTTCCAAACTCTACCTACAGCAAACCAAGCAGGGAAAGCAGAAGAGGTTAGTAAAGAATAGCCTTTTTATTCTTTAAACAAGAAACAAAAAGACAAAGAAATAAATACATGAGAAGCTTGGGAATAGAAATAAGGAAAAAAAGGAGGCAGAGCAGTCACAGAGCAAGCAGTGCAACATCCATGCATTTGCCTCAGCTCTTGCAAAGCACCCCAGGAAATCAGGATCCTTCAGTCCTTAAGTGGCTCCACAAAGACACCTCAGTGTAAATTTAAAGCCCACAGTTCTTGGTTTCAACCCATCTGCCTCTTAATCAACCAGGACCCTGTTTGCAAAGGGGCCAAAGCTGAAACACACTGTGTGCCACCAACGAGGATCACAACTGCAGTTTAGGGGGGATTATCCCATTCCCTCTCTGCCAAAAGAGCAGGAGGAAACAGAGACCATCACCTGCTGCAGCTCTGGCTCACCACACAGTCACTGGGGAGGGGGAAACAGCCCATCTGCAGAAGGTGCCTGGGGCTGAACACGTTCCTCTCCATGGAGAGGGAAGAACCATATGGGGCTGCAACTTGGAGCTGTGCTGAAAGCAGTGGCAAAATTCCCACTGAAATCACCAGCTCAGGATTTCATGTTTTGGGCTTCATTTAAACCCTCTTCCAACAGACTCTGCTCTTCCCTCTAACAAAGTAACTCTTAGGCAGAAAACCTTTATCTTGAGGTCTTAAGATTCACTAAATGAGCTCATTTTTTTGGAGGGAGATCAACACTCCACAGCAGTTGAGCCACCTTTCATTCTGCTAAAACACACCTTCAAAGAAGCCATCTTCATCCATGTCCCCATAGATGTAAATATATTCTCCAGCAGTCAGTGGAAGCTCAGCCTCAGGATTTTCATTAGGTCCATCAAAAGGATTGTAGCTGAAATATTTACAGGAGAAAGACTTTAATTTGGAAAGGAATTTCCCCAGCAACACATTCAGGCTGTGATGTTGACAAGCTTTCAGTTCACTGGGAATTCACCCACTTTTATAAGCAGCAAATTCCACAGGCAAAGGTCAAGACTTGAGTTTACATCTAATAGTATCTAGTAACAGGAGATTTTCTTAGGAGCACAATAGGTGTCTTGTGGCATCTGAAGGAACAGGGCTATGAGGATGATGAGAGGACTGGAGCACCTCTCAGGAAAGGCAGAGGGATCTGGGATTCAGACTCTGGAGAAAAGCTCCAGCTCTCCTGGAGCCCCTTTAGGCACTGCAAGGGGCTCTGAGGTCTCCTTGGAGCCTTCTCTTCTCCAGGCTGAACACCCCCAGCTCTCTCAGCCTCCAAATCTCATGGAGCAATAACATACATGGTCTAACTTATTATTCTCTCCTACCAGGGTGAATCCTAGAGAAGGGTGTGAAGAAGACAACTATGAGATAACCTGTGTAACCTCCCAGACCACAGAACTGCCCCAGTACCTGTATCTGGCTAAGAACACCTGGAGCTTTGCAGGGCCTTGGCTGCCTGGCTCTGGCATGAGAGAGATGCTGTCAACATCCAGCTCTTCCATTTCACTTGCAGTGTCCACCTAAAAACGTTAAAAAGGAAGGATGTGAGTAAAGGAACACTCAAAGGGTTTGAACATCAGTGAATAAATCCCCCAAGCTCATGTTTGGTGGCCCCTGGGCTAAGGAACATCTGGAAGAATGAGTTTTAGGTGATGGAAAAAATGCATTTATTCCCCTCTGGCTGGAAGCACAGACCACAGAGAGGGCTCCCATACTGACCTCTGGAGTTGGGCAGGATTTGGGGCTGTTGTGCATGGACTCTGATTTGGAAGAGCTGGACTGGGATTCCACTTTCTTGGCTTGTTTCTGAGAAGTGCTGGGAGCAGCTGGGGAGCCCACAGGGGTGTCAGGCACCCTCTGAGGCACCTCCAGCTCATCAGCCCCTTCATTGTGAAGCTTCTTAGTGCTGTGGTGAGGGAGCAATCCAGGAACAGTGGATTCTGCAATGAAATCAGCTGTCCATCAGTTAGAGCCACAGGCAGGACACAGGACCAGCAAGGAGCATCACAAGTCTCTATAAATGTGCCTCATTTAACAGCCTGGACACTCTGGCCAGAGAAATGCCAAGTTCTCTTTAGGATTACAAACCAAACCAACAATACTGACAACAGACAGAGACAGAGATCCCAAAATTATCCTTCAGCCCTTTCCATTTGCACAGACATCAACCCCTTTGTGAACACACAGCCATCCAACACTTACCCTTCTCCCAGTGGGGCTGTGGGCTGGAGCTGCACAGAGCAAGGGGAAGCTCTGAAGTCACCAGAGTGGAGGTGAGAAGGTCGATTTTCCCCGTCTGAAGCCGGAATTGTTGGAGCTCCTGAGACAGGAGGCTGAACTGCTCTGTTTGGCTGCGACACTGATCTTCCAGATCCTTCACCCTGGCCTGGCAGGAGAGACAAGAGATGAGGCCCAAACCCACAGCCAACCCACCAGGGAAGCTCCAGACAGCACCTGCCTTTGCTGCATCTTTCCAGTGGCTCCCAGACTCCAAAGGATGCTTTCAAGTGCCCTGCCCAGGAAAGGGAGCTGGGAACTGGCAGCTCCACACCTGTAGTATCTTTGAAAAGCTGAGGTTCCTCATCTGTGAGAAAACTAGGAATTACCCCTGAAAAGCTGGGTTTGAACTTCAATATCCCAGCCCTGCACAAGACCAGATAAGTCAAAGAGAATTAAGTCTGGAAGAGAAAAAGATTGAAGCAGTTCTTGGAGAATTAAAGTCACATCTCCAAAAGGAACTGCTCTCCCAGTGTTCTCTCTTGTCCAGACTTCCAGAGGCTCCAGCAAGCTCCCAAAACTTTACCCTGGCAGGACTCCTGATTGTCCCTCCAGATTCTGGCTCCTCCAGCTACTAGGGAGGGCAGAGATCCCCCTGGCCCATGTTGCAGAACATTGCTTTGATGTAGGGAGCCCACACACTGTCCCACCAGGTCCCACAGGGATGACTTGCTCCAGGAAAATGAGGCCCAGGGAGCTACATCTCAGCAGAGGAGATGCAGGGGAAATTTATGGAGAGGGAAGGACACATTCCTACCAGAGAATCATCTGTATTTTCATGTACTCTCTTCCTACCATCTCTAGAACTTCCCCTTATAAACTATTGCTGTCCTTACACATTCTCACAGGTTGTAGGCAGAACAATTTCCAGGAGATTCCAACTGCTCTTTCCTTCTTCACACTCTTTTAAGATGCTCCAAAACAGACTGCACTGAGCTCCTCAGAATTTTCCACTCCAAAAAAATGTGTTTGAAGTGCTTTCCTCTCCTTCCAACTCAAAAAAATAAATGATGCCTTGAAGTATTACGTGAGACAGAAAGCCTGGTTTTCAGGCAGCTCTAAAAATAACACACCTGACCTGGAAAAAGATTTCTCAGAGTAAGACAAAACCTTTGTAGCTGCTCCCTAAGAACTTAGGAGGGTGCAGGAATTTTTATTTCCCTGTGACAAATCTGCTTTAGACCTGCCAGTTTCTCTCTTGTTCCCTTCACAACTCACTAGGTGCTCTCAGGCTTTAAGGAGAGGTCTCTGAAAAGAAATCAGATGCCAGGAGTAACTTCCAGAAGTGTTTGTGTTCTCCACTTGCTCAGAGGCAACTCCTTGTTTATTAAATCCCGTTGCAGAGGATTCCTCTGCAATCCTGAGTGTTTGGATTTACTTACAGTTGGCATTTTTCACATAAATGCTTCTTCCCTACGTGATACATCTTAATGGAGAAAAGAAACCATCAAGAGGAAGAACAGTGGCACTGGATCAAAGGAGGGCTTCCTTAATTCCTGCATCCACCCCCAATCCCACCCTGGGACACAGGCTGGGACAAGACACCAGAGAGAGGTTTCCACTGCAGGACCAGAGAGGGATTTCCTGCCTTCTCTGGAGCCAGGAGCCACCAGATGCATCTGGATATTAACAGCTTCATAATAGTTCCTTGTCCTGTAAACTTATTAATCACACCTTAAATCCATTTACAGTGGTAGCCAAGCCAATAGCCTGGGTAATTCACAGTTTAGTTCCAAGATCCCTGATTTGTCAGGTGTCTTTTAGATCTGTTATTCAAACCAACCCACAAACATCCCTTGAGTACTCCTGCCACATCACACACAGTGTGTATTTCCAGCAGGCAACTTGCAGGGGTCACACACAGCTGGCAAGAGCAGGATTCCAGGGCAGTGCTGGGAGGAAGAGGGATAAGGAATGGACAATAAGGAAGAGGAGCCAGGACATGGCCAGGAGTTCAGGGAACCAGCAGCAATCAAGCCTCAAACACAGAAAAGACAGGAGACTTCTGTGTCTATGCCCAACCCAAAATGGGGAGCAAAGAGGAGCCTCACACAGCTGGGACTGAGCAGTGGCATCTCCAGAAGAGGCTGCAAGAGCTCGGTGGGGTCCAGAGCTTGGTTTAAGCACAGAATCAGGAGCTGAGGGTTTCCACACCCAACCATCACCAGCTCAGTCCCATCCTCTGGGACATTCTCCTCCTTGGCTGGGCTATCCCACGTCTCCAGATGATGTTCTCCCTCCACATGTCCTTTGTTCCCTTTCTCTGTATCTTCTGCTCTGTTTTTGAGCTGAGAGAATGCCCATTTTGCTCAAAGGGAACTCTCCAGCTGTGCAGTCCAAACTCCTGCTCCAAGCAGGGCTGATGCCAAAGGGATTGGAGGAACATCCATAAGTCCACATCGATGTGGGTGCAACTCCCACAGGATGTGGACACACCCTAATAATGTCCTTCTCTAAATTTCACAACTTGCTTTTTTGACCAGAATTGTGACTGATATTAAGTCCTCCTCCCTCCAACCCTTCACTCCCTGCTCCAACAGGGAATTCCAAGGTTCAGTCACAGCTGCTTCTCCTCCCTGTGCCTTCACACAGACAGTGGTACCTGAGACTTGGTGTCCCAGTTACTTATGAGCTCCTCTGTCAGATCTGAGGGTGTTTAAGCAGTTTTCTATCAGCTGCAAAGCCCATCACTTCCATATAAACCTTCTTCCCATATCACCTGGGAACAGCCCAGCTAGCACAGCTCCCAGACTGGAATGTCATTAGTTCCCACTTCTTCTGGGAAAATTATTCTTCACAATCCCTGCTTCCCATCTTCCCTCCAATTACAGAGCCAGCAGGGCCTGTCTCCTTCTCCACAACACTCATTTGCAATGGTGTCACCACTGCTTATGGGTTTTGAAGGAAACACCTCACTCTTGGACTGCAAGTAGAAAAGGAACACAGCTGGGCAATTCTAAAAACCTGGAAGTGCCAAAAAAATTAAGCTCCTAATTCTAATTGGTCAGGAAAGCAAAGCATTGAAAGAGAGAAGCAGCTGCTCCATCAGACTCAGAGTGGGAGCTCCTTTAACCACACAGATTTCCTGGCAGTGACACTCTTGCAATCTTTTCCAAAGCAGATTAAAACAAGAATATCAAGCAACTGTCAAAGTCAGGACAGAGGGAAAAACGTCCTGTTTGACAGGATTATAGCAGTACCTGCATGCAATCCAAGGTACTCTGGGAGCAAAAAGAGAAGCAAAAAGAGATGTCAAACCACATCACAGTTAGACTATCCCAACACCAACACTCCAGAGACAGCCCAACCCTCAGTCACTGGCACTGATTTCTCACCCACACACAGGCTCTGCCTGGTTCCACGCTGGGACTCCCACCTCATTCTTACCAAAAAAAGGCCAAATCCCACACACCAAGTGCATGAATAAGATGACCAGGCACTTTTTGAGTGTCAGTGCTGAATTTCAGCAGACTGCACTCAGCCTTCATTAATATCACACCCAAAAGCAACCCAAGCACATGTAAAGATGCAAACATGTAGCACAGGCACCTCACCCCCTAATTCTGCCCTACACTGATGTTCTGGGATGGCTGTGATTGGGGTTAAGTAATTTAAAGGACTGTTGTTCCACCTTAAATTAGCTTTTAATGGCAATTTCTCTTTCTTTAGTTTACTTTATAAAATTCAAGGCCCAGTTGGATGGGGCTTGGAGCAACCTGGGCTAGTGGAAGGTGCCCCTGCCCATGGCAGGGGGTTGGACTGAGATGACCTTTAAGGTCCCTTCCAAACTGAACCATTCCATGATTCTGTGATTTTATGATCTCTATACCACTAACAAGAACATGCAACTGATGAGGCCCTTGCAGAAGGACAGGACCAGCCTCTCAGACACACACCAAGAGGACTGTCCCTTTCTTCCTTTTCACAGGTCCAGTTTAAACCTAAGTAGGTTCTCCAATCCCTCAATGAGTTCAGAAAATGTTTCAAAAGCATCATAGAATCAAACCACAGAATGGGTTGGGTTGGAAGGGACCTTAAAGCTCATCCCATTCCACCCCCTGCCATGGGCAGGGACACCTTCCACTAGCCCAGGTTGCTCCAAGCCCCATCCAACCAGGCCTTGAAGCAGAACCACATCAAACCTCCCTTCCCCTCAAGGCTGCTCAGCACACACCTAAACACCAGCTGACCTAGAGCAGCTCCTGGACCAGCTGATCCCATCCCTGCAGCCAAAAGCACATGTCCCTAAAGGATGTGGCAAGGGGACAATACATAATGTCACCTCCTCATGATATTCACCCAGCCTGCAACCATTTCAGGCCTATTCAGCAGAAGTGCAGCACCCTTGGGCTCTACAGCTCAGATACAGGCCAGGCCCCCTGCAAAGCTGAAGCTGTTTGCACCCCTCCGTCAAGGACAATTCCCATCCCACTCCACAATCCTGGGCTCCCAGAGCTGCACAGGGAGCTCAGCCTGTCACCTCTGACTGTGTGTCAGCCCTGCAGAACAGAATCTCACAGTCTGGGTGTACAGGGAGGCTTCTGCTCATCTCAGCTGTTTCAGTGCTCAGAAAACCTCTGAAAGCAGAAGCTGCTCCACTTGCCATCAGAGCCAGCACAACCCAACCCTCTGGCAGCCACTAAATCACCACATCACGTTCCAGGGTTTGGTGCTTTGGCTTTGCAGGACTCCCCAGCCAAGGTTTTCTCCAAAGTCATCCTGACAGACACTGAGCTAATGCAAACCAACCCCAAAGCAGTGCCCAGCACGTCTGTCAGGCTGCACCATCACACTGGTGGTGTGTTCAGTGTGGATGGCAGAGCAAACAGGAGCTCTCTCAAGCTTCATCACTCAGGCAAAGGCCACATTTCTCCTGTTCTTCCCTAACAAAAAGCATAGAGCTCATACACACAAGAGACATTTCAAGTCCCATGGACACAAGTATTCTTCCTCCCTTCACACAATCCTGGAAAATGGAGAAGGCAGATTGGAGACTGGCTACTTTATGCATCCCTGAAAGATTTGTTGGGCACAATGTGAATGAAGAAACCTCTGTAAGGACTGAGCAGGCCAGAATTTAACCCCTCAGAACTCTGACCCCAGATCCTACTCTGCCAGCACAACTGGTCCTTGTTCTCAGCAGTAACATGATGCATCTGATCAAAACATTACAACATTTTGGAACCACCCAAACCCAAGAAGAAAGTTGCTATTAAGAACAAGAAGTACCAAATCTGCAAGCACTAGTCCCTCTTGTTTCCCTCTGTCTTACCTCTAGAAGCTGGACTGCTCCTTCATGTTCCCTTCTGGCCTCTGCCTGTGCCTAAGGAGAAATAGGAAAGGGAGTAAATAAGAAAGGAGCCCACCTGAGCTCACTTCTGTCATCCCACCTTGATAGTCCATCATAGGCTGGAGCAGCAGGAGGGGCTGAGGGAGCTGGGGGGGCTCAGCCTGGAGAAAAGAAGGCTCAGGGGGGACCTTCTGGCTCTGCAACCCCCTGACAGGAGGGGGAGCTGGGGGTGATCAGGCTCTGCTCCCAGGGAACAGGGACAGGAGGAGAGGGAATGGCTTCAAGGTGTGCCAGGGCAGGGGCAGGTTGAATATTAGGGAAAATTTCTTCACTGAAAGGGTGGTCAGGCCCTGGCACAGCTGCCCAGGGCAGTGATGGAGCCACCAACCCTGAAGGGGTTTAAAGTGTGGATGTGGCACTTGGGGACATGGTTAGTGGTGGCCTTGGCAGTTCTGGGGGAACAGTTGGGCTTGATGATTCCATAACTCAGTGATTCCATAACTCTCTGATTTAAAGCCTGAAAGCATCTCTGGGCTTCACACAAACAGCAGCGAGAGGTCAGAACTGACACCCACGAGCAAAGCCCTTCCCTTTGCTCAGACACCCTGCCCTGGTTTAACCCTCCTCCACACCCCCCACATCCAAGGAAACAAGGGGATGGAGCCCTTTGTTTCCCAGGCATTCTGAGGGCAGCATGTCCCTGTCCCAGCCAGCACCCACCTGCTGCAAGCGCCGCACCTCCTCCTGCTTCTCCTGCAGGACTAGCAGCGCTTCCTTGTGCTCCACTTCCAGCTGCTGCCTCCGCTCGGCCACATTTCTCATGTGCTGCAGAACGAGGCACACACAGAGAGAGTGACCCTGTTGAAAGGCAGCCCTGTGTGCCACCAGCAGCCACGGGCCAGCCCCAGCCTGGATTCACATTCACTATTCATGTCACAGAGAGGAAAGGGAGGAACCTTCCCTGCTGGCCAGAGCAGCACGAAGAAAAGCATCGAAGGGATGGCAAATTTATTTCCCTTCCCACCTAAACCCCTGAAGCAGCTTTTCCAAATCACCTCTGCCCACTTTGGAAAGTCACATTTTAGGATGCTGCAGAAGCAGAACTGCCAATGGAAGCACAAAGGAACAGTCAAAAAGGGCAAAGGGACAAAAGCAGCAGTGGCTGGACAGTCCCACCAGCTGTGTGGATCCCACTGACCTTCAGCACCTGCTCTAGATTCTCCAGCTTGGTTTGGAGTCCTTGGTTCGTCTGAATCACTGAATCCCTTTCCTTGGTCACCAAAACAACCTGCAGCTTCAGGTCAGCATTCTCAGATTCAACCTGAAGAGAAGGAGTTGCAGTTTTAGCCAGAGGTTGTTCCTTGGAGAAATAACTGAGGGCAATTTGGTTCTGTGCCTCAGTAGGTTGATTTGCAGACCTGCTTTTTATTGGCAATGATACCAAAATCGTGAATCCCTGGTTTTCACTTGAAACTAATAAATCAGCATTTGTGCCAGGCCTCAGTGTGTAACATTTTACTGGCACACATTGTTTGTCTCATTGGAGTCATCTCCCCTCCCCATTTACAAGGAGGAAAGCACTGGGAGAGGAACAAGCTACATAATGAAGATATATAAAAAAAATGCACCAAGTTTTAAAAGTATTTTTAAATCTATGTGGTAAAATTAAACAGAGAACAGGACAGAAAATTCAGCAGCCTGCTGAAATCACCCTTCCCTTCTTCACTCACTACAGGGAACTGCTAATCCTGTGACCTGATGACTGCCAGCAATGCAGACTACAAAGACAAACATTTCAACTTACAACAGTTATTCAATATTGAATATTAATTTTAACCTTATCCATGGTGGCAAATTGACATATGGGACCGACAAGTGACCAACTCTTGTGCCTTACATTTATCCAGAGGAGGAGCTGGGAACAGAAACCCAGATCAGCACAAAACCATTAATTACTCAGTTGGCAACTTGAAAAGCTGGCAGCCCAGCAAGTTCTCCTCAGCAGAATTTTGCAGGAGCCACTGGTGCACCTGACCAAGATGCTGCTTCTTACCTGTCCTGCCCATCCAGCCCTCTCGTTCAGCTGCAGGTTCTCTTCGGCCAGTCGTGCATTTTCACTCTGCACCTCCTGCAGCTGGATCTCCTGTCCAGGAAAAGGGGGAATTACCACACCAAGGCCCTCAAACTGACTCCCCCAAATTGTTCTGCAGAGCAGCTCCCTGCTCCTGTCTCCTGAAGGTGCAGGATGTTGGTGGGATGGTGCTGAGGGGTGGGAGGCACTGCTCAACCGGCCCCCAGCCCTGTGCCAGACCATGGGGCTGCACCTGGATGACCTTTAAGGTCCCTTCCAACCCAAACCAGTCCATGATCTCTCAAGTTTTTCTCTTTTATTTATCCTCAAAGCCCAGAATCAGAAAGAGATTTCCCTGTCCACTCCCCAGCTCCAGTGTGACTCTGGAATTCCATCTCCACCCACAGCAATTCAAGCTTCACTGTTGGTTTGAGCTCAGAGTCTTCCTCACAAATTTCAGTGAAAGAAGGAAAATTAGGTGGAAGAAGGATGCCAAAGAGAGTTCCAGACTGCAAAGTCCAGAGTTTTAAAGGGCTTAAAAGCAGGATTCAGTCTGGAGGTAAGAACATTCCTGAGTTAGGGAATGTCCCTCTGAGTGGAGGGACACTGAGTTTGTCAGATCAGCCCATCTGCAACAACTTGGTAGAGAAGTAGAGGAGTTTAATTGTTGCATAATCACACACACTTCCCCATTGCAAGGAATATCATTAAATATTTTCTGATATTCCACACAGGATGAATTGGTCCCTTCCTGACCCTCAAAAGCAACTCTCTCCCAACATACAAAGACCAGCTTATTCCTTAAACATCCCAGAGACACCAAACATCTATTCAGAAGGTCAGCACCCCTGGGGGAAACCATACATTGTCAGTCCCTAATGCCACTCACAAACCAGGAAACAGAAGGCAGAAATCCTGCTTTGACTCACAAAACCTCCCTGGAATTAAACAGAGGCAAGACTTCAACCCACAAACACAAGAAAGTGACTGTGGGTTTGTGCAATTACCATCCTGAGAGGCAGAAATCTCTCAAAACTTGTCTGGAGTGCCTGTGAAAATGGTAATTATTATCTCCTCAAACTAGCAAATGCCATGGAGGTTCAGGCAGGGACTTCTGTAGCTGTACTCAGCCCACAGGTAGCTGAAAGACTGAATAAACAATCCCAGCCTCAAGGGATTTGACACAAAAATTGTGACACTGTTCAAATAAGCAGAAAAAAGGTGATTCCTTCCTAAGATAAGCTGAAGAGAATCCAAGAGAGACACCCAACAACCCAGCCCCTCTCCTCCCATTATGCTCAAGACAGCAGGAAACAAGAGCACTTACTAGTTCTTTGCATCTTTTATGCTTTTTCCTCACTTCATGCTCAAGGTTTTCACATTTTTTGCGCTTTTTCTTGAGTTCAGATTCCTGCAGGAAACAAACAGAAGGAGATCAGCCAAGTCCCCACTCTTACAAGGCATGAAAAGTTCCAGCCCAACCTCTCAGCCCCAGTGCTGCATCAGCTAATTTTGTTTTCTTATAAAAACCTCTTTGTGACGAACTTAAGCAATGTAGAAACCAAAGGAGACTTTTTTGAAAGGTAGGAAAACAAAAAAACTTTTCAAGTGAAACAACTATTTCTCTCTTTCCTGAGCCTGGAAATAGTTGTGTTTCCCACTTGCACAGATTGTTCCTATTTGTAGAGAGCAGGATGGAGACAGGATGTGGGGGCCAAAAAGACAGAGCTGTGCACAATTTTCATCTTTAAACACCAGCTGTGCTATTTGAGCTCCTGTTCTAACCCAAATGACACCTAACAGAGCACAGCCATCCTCTGCTTATGAACCTTTCCTTGCAGCTCCTCAGACAGAGCTGCTAAACCCCCCTGTGAGCTGCCCTGATGTGCTGGAATAATTCACAAGGCACAAATTCCTCATCCACATCTGTCCCCACTTCACACAAGACTAAACCCAACCCAGCACAGAAGCCACTGGCATGTTTCCCTCTCATGTGAGTGTGATACATTCCCCTGCCAGCCCAGCAACACTCCCCATGCAGATGGCCTGTGTTTTCCCACTTCTGCAGAGCTGCTGCACCTAAAAAGACTTCAGTCCCCAAAATCTCTACCTGGATTGCAGGGGGGGAAACCCCAAGAAAAATAAAACAGTGCAGCATTCCTTCCCCCAAACCAGGTTCCCAACTCACCAGCTGCTGTATCTGTTTGCTGCTCTCTTGGCCTCTTACTGCATTTTTGGGAGGGAAATTTTCATGTCCTTCAGAGGCAGGTCCCAGGGGTTGCACTGCTGGGTCCACCTGGAAAGCAGAAGAGATGCCACATTGCTCAGGGACAGCCAGGACTGCAGAACACATCAGGGGCTCTCCTGGCAGTGCCACCCAGGAGGGCAACACTCTCCAGGAGACTCCTGATCTCTGAGCTGCACCACTGGACATGGGGAGGGCTGGATACCATGCCAGGGATCTCTGTGCCACCACAGACCCTGCTGGCACTCTCCTGGAGCCCAGTGTCAACCAGTCCAGCCTGACTAAACCACCCCCATGCAAGAGTGGCCTCGAGGAAGCTCTCAGACCCAGTTCCCACTTGTGCCTCATCTAATAATTCCGTGCAACACCTTCCATGGCCTTCCCAAAGCAGCACAGAGATGGTCAGGAGGGAGAACAGAGCCCTCAAAGGGCAGGAATGAGGGAGGATGTCACAGTTCAAAGGCAGGGAAGAGCAAACACTACCAAGGCCTGAAAGGGCAGCACTGCCATGGCTTATGGGCCACCACCAAACTGGATGAAAGGAAACAATTTTCTGTACACATTTGTACAAAAAGTTTCTAACAAAATGGCTTTTCATTTGGGCTACAGACAAGCAAACCTTTCATCCTCTGACTTTTCACTCTCAACTGGTATGGGACATGACATTGACTGTCCAGAGCAATCCCTGACAGCAGAGCAAGGCCCGAGACACAGAGAAGAGAGAGTGCTTTGATAATGCTTTAAACATTCAATTTAGTTTTGCTAAACACATTTTAGGGACAGTTCTTTAAGATCATCAAAGCCAACTGGTACAGTGAGGAAGCAGCAGGATTCTGTGACTCCATCTCAGCCTTTTCCCTTCAGCTGGTCCCTCCTCAGATGTGGAATTCCTTGTTTCACCCCAAGCACCTTCAGTGCTGAGGGACCCACATTCCAAGGTCTGAGCTGCCTTGATAGTCAGTCATTAGGACAAGGTCTAAGCACTGGACCTAAAATGTGGGGTTTATGGAAAGACAGACCAGAACATCTTACACCTGTTCTGGGCAAACACAGAAATTACAACAAAGATCAAGCAGATGCTTAAAAAAATTATATTTGGGGGGACATATTCACAGATCTATAAAGAGTTTATAAAGGTGTCAGGAAGCAAAGGGGGGAGGGAGATCCAGCAGGAACCTCCTTGGGTGCTCAGAACACCTCCAGCTGCAGTGCTTTAAACAGGTTTTGGCAGACACAGAGGGAAGGTTTTCTCTTGGGTAAATTAAATATCCAATAAAAAGGAGAGGAAAAGAGGGAGCAGGAACTGATGCAGCAGAGACAAACAGCGATGAGAGCCTCGTGGCACTGAGAGATTAGAGAGACAAGTGATGGTTTAAGAGAGCCCCAGTGCTGAGACAAAAAGACAAAGAGATCTGTTGGCAAAGGGAGAGAAAACTTCATTATGCCACCCTATAAATCAATGCCACAGTCTGGGATGGGGCTGCACGTTGTTCCCCCAGCACTGAACTGACAGGGAAAACGCACAAAGGCAGGAGACAAAGATGGTAATGCTGAATGATGGCAGGGGCTGGAAAGAAACAAAAAAAGCAGCTGCAGAAGGGCCGATAAATGAGCGGGTGACTCGGAATGGCCGAGCGAGGAATGAACAGTCAACACTTGTGCGGGGAGAGCCGGGGGGGATGCGGGATTGCCCCACAGGGCACTGGGGACTGGGATGGACCGAGGGAACACCCTGGAGCACAATTCCCTGGGAGCAGAACTCCTGGAGCACAATTCCCTGGGAGCAGAATTCCCAGAACAGAACCCCCCTGGAACAAAATTCCCTGGAGCAGAACCCCCATGACCAGAACCCCCTTGGAGCAGAATTCCCTGGAACCGAACCCTTGGAGCAGAACCCCCTGGAGCAGAAATCCCTTGGAGCAGAATTCCCGAGAACCAAAACCCCCAGGACCCAAACCTCCCTAGAGCAGGATTCCCTGGAGCAGAACACCCTTGGAACAGAATTCCCTGGAAGCAAAACCCCCAGGAGCTGAACCTCTCTAGAGCAGAATTCCCAGGAGCAGGATTCCCTGGGGAGCAGGACTCCCTGGAGCAGAATTCCCTGGAGCAGAATTCCCTGGAGCAGAACNGGCGGGGGCGGCGCCCTGAGCGGGCCCGGATCTGCGGGGGGAGAGCGGAGGGGCCGGGCCGGGGGCGGCACCGGGACAAGGGGGCTGCCCTTGTGTCAGGGGGGCTGCCCTTGTGCCGGGGGGCTGCCCTTGTGCCGGGGGGCTGCCCTTGTGTCAGGGGGGCTGCCCTTGTGTCAGGGGTCTGCCCTTCCTTCTGTCCCAGCTATGGGGACAGGCTGNGCAAAACCCCCAGGAGCTGAACCTCTCTAGAGCAGAATTCCCAGGAGCAGGATTCCCTGGGGAGCAGGACTCCCTGGAGCAGAATTCCCTGGAGCAGAATTCCCTGGAGCAGAACCCCTTGGAGCAGATCCCCCAGGAGCAGGATTCCCCGNGGGGTCTGCCCTTCCTTCTGTCCCAGCTATGGGGACAGGCTGGGACAGCTGGGAGTGGGAGGGGGGTTCACCTGGAGAAGAGAAGGCTCCAGGGAGACCTGAGAGCCCCTTGCAGTGCCTAAAGGGGCTCCAGGAGAGCTGGAGAGGGACTGGGGACAAGGGATGGAGGGACAGGACAAGGGGGAATGGCTTCCCACTGCCAGATGGGATATTGGGAAGAAATCCTTCCCTGGGAGGGTGGGCAGGCCCTGGCACAGGTTGGGCAGAGAAGCTGTGGCTGCCCCATCCCTGGAAGTGTCCAAGGCCAGGCTGGACAGGGCTTGGAGCAACATGGGATAGTGGAAGGTGTCCCTGCCCATGGCAGGGGGTGGAATGAGATGGACTTTAAAGTTCCTTCCAACGCAAGCCATTCCATGATTCCACGATAAAGAAGCATTGCCTGGTTTCCTGGGCTTCATGCCAGGGAGAAGAAGACACCCCTGGCATCACTCAGTGTCCCCACACTGGCACGGGCTGCCAGCAGCAGCCACGTCCCTCCTCACCCCACGAGACCTGGCACCTTTGGAAACACAGCAAACCACAGCAAACCACAACCTTCCCCCGCCCCAAGAACATCAACAAATCCAGCCATGAAATAACAAAACATCCCGCTTGTCTCACCTCCCTTCGCGCTCTCCCTGCCAAGGAGGCCTCCTTTGATAAGGATGAACCTTTGGGGCCGGACTTTGGGGGTGCCAGGCGGGGGGCAGTGCCAGGGCTGCTCTGGGGGGCTCGCAGGCACTCCCTGAAGTTCTTGAGGGCGATCTGCCTCTGCAGCCGCAGCACCTCTCGCTGCGACTCCCGCAGCAGCCGGTCGAACTCGATGACATTGAGGCAGCGAGGGTCGTCCTGCGGGAAACCAGACACGCTGAGCAGGGTCCAGGGGGTGGGACAGGGATGGTTTGGGCACACAGACTCCAAAAGAGCGGCTGGTGGTACCCAAGGGATGTGACACACGCTGCAAAACTCCCTTTGCATCATTTAGGCAAACACATTATTCCTCCTGAAGTCAAACCCCAGCTTTTGGAAGCCCAAGGGCTTCTCCAAGCGTGTGCCATCTCAGCACATGCCAGCAGGGAGCGTGGCAGGATAATGTCATTGCATGGCCCAGCCAAAGCAGAGCTGCTTGCCCAACTTGGCCAGAGCAGCAGCCCCAGGGCTTGGAGTGGCTGCAGGAATGAAGAACATCTGGGATTTGGTCAGTTCTCCCCCAGGATAATGGTTGGGTTTCAAACGTTCTTGACTGCTCTCCCCTTCAGGGACAGTGATGGGCCTCTATCTTTAGCACAAGGGGTCGGTCCCATCCACTCCCAAGCCAAACCCAGCAGCTTTTGATGGAAACCAGCACAGTGTGACTCTCACAAAACCAAGGAGATGTCACCAGCTTGTTTCATTCTTCAAAGGTTTTCAGATTTCAGGAAGCTGAAGAAACACGTACCTGCATGTCCATATGTACAAAAGCAGGTTGTGAAAACCTGTCTTTACAAATCTGCTGCTGGAGGAGACTTTGCTCATTCCCCTGGAAAGCTCCTAAGCCAGTGAATTCAAAGCATAACTGGTATCCAGGACAAATTTAATGTTTCCCTGTTCACTTCTTATTTGCCCTAAAAATAGCGTGTGCTTTATAAATACAGTTGGAGGAGAAAACCATGGTTACTCTCATGCTGCAAGGGGGAAACTGAGGCAGCATTAATGGGAACTGATTACAGATTCAAGAAGTGAGCAGCTGGGCCCCCTCTGTGCCAGCCCCCTGCTCAGGCTATCAGGGTAGTAGTTCTTCAAGCAAAATTGGCTGTGGATAAAATCTCCCTTCCCCCACCCAAAAAAAAAAAAAGGCAGCTATTCCCAACAGGCAGCCTCCAGAGCCTGAAGGAACAAGGGAGGAGGGAAAAGCTCAGTCCTCCCTTCAGTTTCTATTATACCAGTCCCCTGCAGCTGCTTCACTGCTCCCTTCACCCCATCCCAGGCTTCCAGGAATCCATCCTGCAAGAAACTGCAGCCTGGATTTCTCTGGAGCTGGGCTTTGCTTGGAAGCCTCTCACCGGAGTATGATCTCAGGAAATGATTTTATCCCCTCCTAAGAGCCCTGGCTTTGCAAAACAAGGCCAGTGTGTGTGTCCTGCCACCGCCAGGGAACTGAGTGGATCTATTTCACAGCCACTGAAAAAATTGGTGCTGATTTAAATACCCGAGATTAGAATTGATTTGGTTACAAACTCTGAGCGGGCACATCATATCTCTGCATAAAACCCCCTTCCTTGGCATAATGCATTTTCCATGCTGCAGACAGATTAGGGGAATTTGGAATTTTAACTAGTTGGAAATTAAAATTTAATGAGAGGCTTGCTTGGAAGAAAAATGGGGAAAACAAGATGAGAAAGAACGATCCCCTCTCTTGCTCCTTTTCCTGTGGATTCCCTGCTCGTGCATCCATGTCCCCAGTCACTGGTGCTGTGACAGTGACAGGGACAGTCTCACCTTTGGGGACAGGGTGATCACCCACGTCACCATGTCCTAGAAAGGCAGTGGCTGAATTTGTCACCCCTGGGGATTGCACCCATGTGCATTTCCTTGGCCACTCACGAATGCTGCTCACCTGCTTTTGTCACATTCCTTCACAATTTGTCACTCTCCTGTCCCTGGCAGGTTCAGGTTGCCCAGCACGCTCTGCTTGGAAAATCAGAGTGCTTTGGAAAGGGTCTGTTCCCCTTCCTGAGGGGGCCTGAGGTGAGAAATCAAGGCATGGGAAGGAAATGTTTTTCTTGCTGACACTGTCGAGCACATTGAGACCTGGGTAAGTTTGTCCTGTGGTTTTAATGCCAGGAAGGATCAATGGAGCAGGCAAATACACCCAATTATTCTTATCCTGAGTAGATCTACATTAGGGAAAGACTGAGAATCCACCTTCAAACCTGTAGTTAAAAGGAACATATGGAGAGCTCCAGGACAAAAACAAAGCTGCTTTCAGCTGGGAAGTATTTGTCACCTAAATATCATGTAAGCAGAGCAGGTAGAAATGCAAGTGTTCCCCCAGCTCAGCTGAGGGTGGCACTGGGCCACATTTGCATTAGCAAAACAGGGGGGAACCAGTGTGAGGCCAAGTGTTCCTGAGCTTCTCAGGAGAGGCTGAACTGGCCTAAACTGAAAATGTCCAGCTTGTGAACCACAGATGTAGCTGCTGTACCCAAAACTTGAGCTGAGTGGGAAGCATCCCACCCAACTTCAGCTGCCTGTGCTGGTGCTGAGGGGAACAGAGGTCACCAGTCCAGGTGCAGACCTTGCACTGGGGATGGTTTCAGGTTTGTAGCCTTAGTGACAATCATCCCAGGATCACCAGTTACCACCAGCCTCGTGGTGGCTGCAAATGCTCAGAAAGCTGCAGCCCTAGACGTGGTTCTTGGGAATGTGCTGGTTGGCTTCTCAAAGAAATGCTTTAAAAGGAAGCCCCGTTTCTACATCTTGCTCGAAGCTCAGCCCTGTGAAAAATCACCCTCTATCTGTGGCTTCTCGGGGGTTTCCAGGGGAAGAGTTTTAGTTGCTGCTGAAAATGAATTCACAGAGGGACAACTGAGGTGTCCCCACACACTGTTCAGAGGGGTCTGGACACCGTTTCTCCCCCAGTGTCCCCATTCAACTCACACATCAAATCCCCTCTGTTTTCAGCCTGCCCTGGGGATTCGTTGCCCTCACACCCCTTCCTGGAGCCTGGTTTCCATCACTGCTGCTGCATCACTTGTCCCAACCCCCGAGGGATGACCCGGGCAGTGTCTCACCTTCCCTGCCAGGAGTTTAGCCTGCAGCTCCCGACATTCCTGCTGCAGAGCTTCAATCTGCTTGTCTTTTGCCAGGAGGGCACTGGCTTGCTCTGTCAGGTCCTTGGCACGCTGGCGGGCAAATGCTTTCTTACACAGCTCCAGGCTGGAGCCCTTCAGAGGCACCGGGGCAGATACCTACACCAGAGGGCAGGGAGGGAGAAAGCCAGGTGTGCTGGTGTTCCTTCACCACCACCAGTCACCCCTTGGTGTTCAATCACAACCATCAATCACCCCTTGCTGTTCCTTAACCACCAGCAGTCACCCCTTGGTGTTCAATCACCACCACCAGTGGCCCCTTGGTGTTCAATAACCACTATCAATCACCCCTTGGTGTTCAATCACCACCACCAGTGGCCCCTTGGTGTTCAATAACCACTATCAATCACCCCTTGGTGTTCAATCACCACCACCTCACCACCCCTTGGTGTTCCTTCACCACCACCAGTCACCCTTTGGTGTTCAATAACCACCACCAATCACCCCTTGGTGTTCAATCACAACCACCAGTCACCCCTTGGTGTTCAATAACCACCACTTCACCACCCCTCAGTGTTCAATAACCACCACCAGTCACCCCTTGGTGATCAATAACCCTTATCAATCACCCCTTGGTGTTCAATCACCACCACTAGTCATCCCCTGGTGTTCAATAACCACCACCCTGTCACCCCTTGGTGTTCAATCACCACCACCAATCACCATTTGGTGTTCAATCACCACCACCAGTCACCCCTTGGTGTTCAATCACCACCACCAATCACCCCAACAGCCTGGCCCCAAAGGACAGCCAAGCAGAGGAGCAGGACAAACCTATGGACAAGTGGCAGAGGAAGGGCTGGATGGAGAAGAGGGTCAGAGAAGAGGTGGGAAGGAGAAGGTGCTCAGCAGGTGAGGCCAGTGGGTGCAGCCAGAACGGGGGCTGCAGTGTGGGGAAAAGAGAGAAAAACAGGATGAAGACAGAAAAGCAGGAGAAGGCAGCAGGGAAGAGGGAAGAATGGCAGGAAAGGTGAGCATGGGATGAAGGATGGAGGTGGCCAAACCAGGAAGAGAAATGGAGCATCTGTGGGTTTCTAGGCAGCAGGAAAGAGCTTCAGCATGGTTGGGTGGAAGACACAGGGGAAGGGACAGGCAGGAGAGAGCCCAGCAAGGGCCAGCATAGCCAAGGAGGGACTGGGAGATGTTCAGCAGAAGAAGCAGGTCAGGTTCACTCCTGTGAGGGAGGGAAGAGCAGGGGTGGGGATGACAGAGCTCCAGGGGGAGCAGGGCAGGCAGGGACAGGCAGCTGGCTGGGCACAGGCTCTCTCTGCCCAGCAGGAGTGAGCTGGCCTGGCACAGTGTCCCTGGGATGATGGGCTGGGCTCTCCCCCTGGGTACCAGCACCACAGGGTGGGATGAAGGGGCAGCTCCCACCCCTGCTCATCCCAACCCTGTGGGCAGAGGTCCCGGGGTTTATCCAACCCTGCCTCTCCCTGCCCAGCTGTTTTCATCTGGCTCCAAGTGACCTGTGTCCTAAAGGCCACCCCTGCCAGATGAACCCCAGCTCCTCAGGGCCCCTTCTGCTCCTGCCTCCAGCCCACCCTCCACCAGCCTGTGGGCACTTGGACACCTGGGCCACCACAGGAGCCCAGCAAGTCAGTTCTCCCAGCACTCACACAGGTCTTAAACTCTCACCAACCCAAAGTTTCATTGGGGAAACAAATAAACCCCTCTAGGTGCTGGAGGGTCTGCAGAGCAGTTGGGTGTATCACAAATGATTTCCCTTAACATACTATTTGACAAGTCCATCTGTTGCCCTGCAAGTACCAAAACCCCGTGACAGACGGGCAGCCTGGGGACAGAGAGGGAGGCAGAGCCAGGACAACCCCCTACCTTCTCTCCAGCACAGCTTTCACTTCCTCCTTTCTATCCTAAAGGGCTCGAATTCCCCAGCACAATCCCTGCTTTCCTTCCAATGGAAGGAAGGTTTTGGCTCACTCCACTGCAATCCCCCTTCAGGAACTCGTGCCCAAGATCCCACACCCTACAGGCATCTCCCACTACTCCTGCACCACATCAGACCCTCCAGGGTTCCCAACAAGCTGCTCTTGGGTTGGAGAAGGCAAAACCCCTGTGGCTTGTACAGCCCTGTGAGCGAGGTGTGCAGGGGGCAGAGCTGTCTCTCACCCCTTCCTGTTTTGCTTCACTGCACTCCTTTTCTTATTCAAATCCTTCCTGTTTCTTTTTGATGAAGTCAGATGAATTCTTTCCATGACTTCAGAGAAAGCTGAGTTAATTAACTTCAACTATCACCTTCTGGTAAGAAACCAGGCAGGAGGAACTTCCCCAAAGCAGCTCCCCGAGCAGGAGCAGAGCAGCTGCCCAGGGCTGGGTTTGCTGATTCTTGCCCTGCTATGGACAAAGCATGTTTGCTGCAGGTTTAAGAAAAAAAGGGAAAGAAAAGGCCTTTGTGGCTCAATGGAAGTAGCAAACAGGAGGTGCTGGTGGTGAGGAGCAGCCCCAGCTCAGCTCCCCAGCCCTGCAGGTCCCAGCACCCACCACTTTGAGGTTTGCCTCCTGGAGTTTGCGGGCTCTCTCCTCCAGGCGCTTGGCGATCACCGCCAGCTCCGCGTTCTTCCTCTTCAGGTGCTTCACCTTCTCCTCCGTCTGGGGGAAGCAGCTCCTGCGCTGGAGAACAGAAGGAGAAGCTGGAGGTGAAGCCCCTGCTCAAGAGCCAATGTCCCACGTCCTGCCTGACCCATGCAATGCACACAGGGCTTTTCCCAGCCTAGAGAAATCCCAGCCGTTAAACACAATAATCTGCTGTTGTTGCCTCTCCAGACACTGAAATTGTGGTTTTCCTGCTATTTTTGTTGGTGTGACCTCTTGGTCTCCATGAGATGCCCCTCACTCCACCCCAGACCATCCCACATGGTCCCTCTCCATCCACAACATGCTCCTTGCAGGCTCTGCTAGGACTCTGCATGTCTCCAGCATCAGTGTATCCTGGCCATCCACCCTTTGGGCTTTCTCTTCCAAAGCCTTTATTCCAAAGGTTTATTTCTCCGGGGTTACAGGACTCAGCACATCACTGTGGATTTGTCCTGCACCACCACCACCAGCTTATCCGTGCCTTTTCTCTCCTGACACCAAAGCAGGAGCGGGAGAAAGCGACAAAGGACTTTATGATATTTGCAAAGCAAATTTCCTTTTTCTCCCTATTGATTCGGCTCGCTCTTAATCCCCTTTTATTTGTTATCTGTCCCTTTCAATAAGCTGCCTCTTGCTGATGGCTCCTTCTCCCAAGGTCGGACCCAGATGTGTCGTGCTGTCTTTTCACATCAGCAGAAATGTCAGGTCAGCTGAGCCTCAGGATTATTTCCCTCCTTTCCCCCTGTGAGACCCCACCAAGGCTGATTTTGGAGAATCAAGTTTGATGAGAGCTCTTGCTCTGCTAAAATCCACAGGGCTGATAAGGGGTAACCCCCGGGGTGCAGGTCACGCTGAGTTTATGCTTTTAGTGTAAGAAAATTATCTCAAATATGCATTTTGAAGGTGGTGATATGAATCTGTAACGCTGAGCAATCGAATTTGCAGGGACCCAGGGTGGTTGTGTCCCCACGCTGTGGGGCTGGGCAAGGGGTGATGCTCTCCAGGGAGGATTCAGGAAGGGAATATCCCCAAATTCCCGAGGGTCCTGGCTGCCCACCACAGGCCTGGGGAGCCAGGGATGGGGGAGCAGGGCAGAAGGCCCAGGCTGTGGCAGCCTGGCTTGGCTTTGGGTGCAGCTGGGGAGGATCTGGGTGCTGAGCTCCCGTGAGAGCAGGGGGCAGTGCTGCACTGTCAGCCTGAGCCCAGGCCGAGAGAATCAGTGTTTCTGCTTTTCCAGTTAAAGAGGAAATAAGGGCGACTTCCCCCTCCCCTGCCTGGCTTCTGCAGCTCGAGGAGAGGCTCAGCTCAAGCTAATGGGTGCAGCATTAAGGCACCCAAAGCACCCAAAGCACCCCTCCCCTC
Organism: Campylorhamphus procurvoides; assembly: GCA_013396655.1. Classification (NCBI taxonomy): domain Eukaryota; kingdom Metazoa; phylum Chordata; class Aves; order Passeriformes; family Dendrocolaptidae; genus Campylorhamphus; species Campylorhamphus procurvoides. The sequence goes on from WBMV01008449.1 coordinate 434,668, forward strand.
TGGCCCTGCCCAGATGTTCCCTTGTGCGTCATCTCTTGGAGTGGGCAGCGCACAGAGGGTCACCCTGGCTGGGACTCCCTCCCGTGCCAGCACCCAGCCAGGGTGCAGGCTGGTGCAGGATGGGACCCTCTGCTCACCAGCAAGCTGTTCTCCTCGGCCAGGCTGGAGCAGCGGTGCTGCAGGTCCTCCAGCGCGCTCAGGAGCTTCGTGTTCTGGCTCACGAGGAAGCCGTAGTCAGCCCCGCTCTGCAAAACAGCACGGGAGAGGCACAGCAGGGCTCCAGGGAAAGGACAACAGGTCCTGTAGGACCTCAGGGGCTTTGTCTGACCAGGGAAAGGACCACAGGTTCTGCAGGACCTCAGGGGCTTTGTCTGACCAGGGAAAGGACCACAGGTCCTGCAGGACCTCAGGGGCTTCACCTGCCCAGGGAAAGGACCACAGGTCCTGCAGGACCTCAGGGGCTTTGTCTGCCCAGGGAAAGGACAACAGCTCCTGTAGGTCTGCAGGGCTTCATCTGCCCAGCAAAAGGACCATAGGTTCTGCAGGGTCTCAGGGCTTCATGTGCCCAGCAAAGGGACCACAGCTCCTCCAGGACCTCAGGGCTTCACCTGCCCAGCAAAGGGACCACAGCTCCTGCAGGGCACCAGGGCTTCACCTGCCCAGGGGAGGGGCAGAGGGGCTGCAGCCTCATGCCCACCCCAGCCCTGCTGCATGGGGGGCTGGCAGGGTTGGGGTACAGGCACCAAAGGGGCACAGTGACATGTGGGGGCTGATTTCAGGAGGAGGCAACAGGCCACATGTCCTCTGGAGGACAACTGGCTTTTGGGGCCGGGCTTCATGCCCTGTGGGTCCAGTTGCCATCTCCATGCTTTCAACTTCCACACAGGGGAAAAGCCCACACCTTCCTGTCATCCTGGGCCAGGGCACCATGTAAAGTGGCCTGGGGAAAGCCAGCAGGAGCCAGGTGGGCAGAGCACAGCCCTGACAGCCAGACACGTGTGCTGCTCCCCATGGCTCAGGCACCCTCTGCCCTCCAGCACCACGTGGCTTTCGGTGGCGACCAGACCTCTTCTCCCACTTGCCCAGCCCAGCTCTCCTGTTTGGAGACCACCCAAGATCCAGCCCCCAGGGCTGTGGCAGCTCCGGAAGAAGGCGACGTGCCGGATTTTTTGCAAACCACCACCTTAGTTTTGTCACCTCAAAAGCAGCAGCAGCAGCAGCAGCTCTGCTGGGAGCTGTATATATAGTTTTGTGGTTACTGCTTCCTGCCGAGAGCAGCTCCCCATGGGCTCCCAGGAAGGATTTCTGTGCTCACAGCAGAGCTGTTGCTTCACAGCTGCCATGTGGCAGCAGCACCCCGTGTGTGTGTCGGGAAAATCCAGCCAGATGTTTTCCCAGCAGCCAGGCAGGTCTTGCAGGACCTGCTCCCAGTGCCCAGCAAGGCTCTGCTGAAGAGCCATGACCTTCCCTCTGCAGTTTGCCAGCCCAGGCTAGGAGGGAAACACGCCTTGGCTCCCAAAGCAATGTTGTCCAAGCTTTCTGGGTAGCAGGAACTCAGCTCTAGGAGGTCTGAGGTTGGGTGAAACTTATGACATCTTTGGACAAGGCTATATTTTGGTTTCTCAGTCATGTTCACTGGAGAAATACAGCAGGAGACCAGTGGCACAAAGTGCACCCCCAATCCCTCGGAGTGGGTTCCATGCCCATGGCTCTCCCAACCTCCCACACCTCTATGGCAATGCCTTGGCAAAGCAGAGAGGGAAGAGACAACCAAAAGGAGGCTGACAACAGCAAAAAACCTCTCAGAAGATGACACCCAGCTCTCCCCATCAGCCTCACGTGGTGTTCCCAGGTCCCACCAACCCCCTGAGACACCAGGAGATGATGTGCCACGAGGTGACAGGCTGTTGGCAGGGCGGTTTGGAGGTGCCCACTCTGCAGAAATCCCAGTGAAATGTCCCACAGAGATTGTACTCCTATCCACACATGGGATTTTTTCTCCCAGTTTGTGGCAATATCACACCTCCAGCAACTCAGGGCTGTTCCCAGGGGCGCTCAGGGTAGTCCCAGGAACCAAGGAGTTCCCCAAACTCAGCATCCTGGCAGTGGCAAGAAGGTCCCCTGTGAGCCTTGTGCCCAGCACCAGATCCTGAGGCATCAGTCCCACCCCTACAGCTTTACAGGGACAGTGAGGTGTCCCAGGGAGCATTTCCCCCATCACCAGCTCCAGGAACAGCAAGGCACTTCTTCAGGCTGGGGATCCCCACAGGGGACACTGCTGGTGCTAAAGGGGACACAGAGCAGGGGGTGTGGATGGGGAGGGAGGTCCTACCAGCACCTCCCATGCCGTGGCAGCGCCTCAGGCTGGTTCTCTGCCATCCCCAGAGCAGTCCCTGGGATGAAGTCAGAGTGCATTAATTCCATCTCCTTGTCCCTGCCAAGAGGCCTCAAAATTCCTGTCTGTGGTCACTTGTGTCGAGACAGGGTGAGCACAACTGAGCCAGCAGCCTCTGTGGCTGGGATGGGAGCTGGAGAACCTTTGTGGAGGAGCTGATGTTCTCCTGCCTCTGCCCATCTGGCAGCCAGGACCTCTGACATCAGCAGCACGGGGCTTCTGCAGAGGACAATCAGCATTTCCAGCACAGCAGGAAGGTCTTCTGCATTTAAACTCCCATTTCCATTGCCACAAAACATCTTCATGTTTGCAGGATGCAAAGGCTCCTGAATACACACCCCCACCTTGCCAGGCTGTCCCCAGGTCAGCCCAGCTTTGGTGTCACCACTCCAGAACCCATGACATGGCAAAGGCTGGGCTGTCCTTGCCCATTCCCCAGGCGAGGTGCCACGGAGCAGGGCACTGTGGCTTTGTGCTCCAGGCTGGTTCTCCCCCCTGCCAGCACGTCCCTCTGCAGCCACAGGTCTTTGGGGCTTTGCCCAGAGAGGCACAAGGGGCATCAGCAGCGAGAAGATGTGGAGGCAGGAGTGACTTGGCATGCCAGGCTGTCTGTCCCACATGGGCACCTCGCTGCCCTGCAAAGCTTTGCCAAACCTCCCCCTGGGCTCTGAGCCGGTGCTGGCTGCAGCAGCTGAACCCTCCTCCAGGGCCGTGCAGAGCCTGGAACCGAAGGGCTGTCTAGACGTCATCCCACGCTCATTAAACATTCATCCCCTATAATGAAATGGCTTTTAATTTATTAACTGTTCCTTAAGGATCCATCTCGGCACGCGCAGCCGCGCTCACAGCTCCTGCGGTACCTTCCACGGGGAGCGGGAGGGAGGAGAGGCACAGAGATCCCCCCGAAGTGACATCCTCATGGGCACGCAGAAGTGTCAGCAGGAGCCAAAATGCAAGAAATCCAAGTGTATCCCTCGGTCAGGGAGGTTTTCAGTGGGCAGAGGCAGAGCTCACACCACAGGGAGGGTCTCCAGGCACATCCCCAGGTCAGGAATATCCTCAGCCACTACAAAAATGAACCCAAGAGATGCATTCTTTGGTTTCCCAGGGGAAGTTTGTGCAGGAGGAGAGCAGCAGGGAGGCTGAGGGAGGAGAGCACATGGCTTTGAAGCCTCTGTTCCACGGGAATTGGCATCATCTGTCACCTCTTTTGGCAGGTAGAGCCCCAAATCCAGTTCCTCCAGGATGCAGGAGAGCAGCAAACAAAGAGAAGCCTCAGCACGGCAGCTGCGACAGAACCGCTGCTTTGTCACCTGAAAGCTTCAAAAAAGCAGCAGAGAACTGCAGCAGCTTTTGCAGGGAGAGGTGCCCAGCCAGGCTGCTAAATGGGTCATGCAGGCAAAATCCCCGTGGAGCAGCCAGAAGCCAGCAGAGTCTGGAAAGTCCTGTGCAAAACTTGCAGGAGGCCGTTGGGGGACAGTAAATCACGGCGGTGACAACGACAGGCACTGCCTGAACTGGGCTCTGCAATGCGGCTCGGGCACAGCCTGGCACGCACCAGCCCCAGGGGCACTGCCAAAGCCTAAAGCCAGCCTGGTTTTACAATCCCTGTGGAGAGCCAGACAGGGAGGAGGGATTTTCCAGGTGGCCCCATGAGCAAGAGGTCTCAGGTGGCCTTTGGAGCCAGGAGGGCTCGTGGCTGATTTTCAACCATAGCCAGTTTGAAGGTGCATAAACCACACACAACGTGGAGATGAACAAACCACACACAACTTCAGGATGTCCCTGCAGTGACTTCCCCATCTGCAGCCGATCCAGGTCCAGCTGCTGGGTTTGCTTCACAAAAGCCATCTCTGAACAGCCAGCCCCCCGTGCAGGCACCTTGCAGAGTGATTTCCCAGGTGAAGCTATCCCAGCGCTCCTGCTCTCCTGGCTACATTAAATCCAGCACCTCTCCTTCATTTGAAATCGCTGTCACCAAACCTCCACCACATCAAAGCCCGACTTTGGTAATTAGCTCCCTTAACTTCTCACTCCTCCCCGCTTGGAAACAAAGCCTATGGTTGCCAATCTCTTTCCTCCTCTCCCAGCCAGTTCCGAGGGCACGGGAAACCTCACAGAACCAAGTTATTTTCCATAGGCTGCTCCTCTGCAGTGCCCTCAGTGCGTGGCAAAAGCGAGACAAAAATAGCATCCCCTCCTGTTGGGTCAGCGAGCAGAGCCAACCACGAGGGGCCAGGATCACCCCTGCTGAGGGCACAGGGATGGCACAAGAAGACATGCCTGGGCTGAGTGGTGATGCTGCCACTCCCCTGACAGCAGCCCGAGTGTCCCACTGTGCTTGTCCTCCTTCCTTCCTGCGCTTTGTGCCGGTTCCTGGTTTCGGACACGAACATCTCCCTTCTGTCGTTGCCTTCGGGGCACTTCCCCACAGCTCTGTGTGTTGCCACCTCTCCTTTCCATCAGTCAGCAGTTTTTTCCCTGCTGCCCATCCCTCTCCCAGCCTACTATCTGCCCTTATTTTGGTGATTTCCTCATTTATCTGATTTTTATCACCCCGTGTTAACCAATTCACGGAAGAAAAAATCCATCCAAGGCTATTAACTTCAACGATCGTGCCTCCAGCGTGGGGAGTGCTGGAGCCACGGATTGGAAGATATTGAGGGAATATTCAGGGGGATAGTCACTGTGTATTTGTTGTTTCTTAGAGGTGTCCTCTTGCTGCACGCCCTCTGATCACTGCCAGCCCTTCAGATGCTCCTCACAGGGTCTATAAAATGAGATGCAGCTAAAATTGGAGCCTCACAAATCCAGCTCCTCTCTGTCTTTAAACCCTCTATGGAAGCGCCGTTATCAATCCCAGGCAAACAAGCCCAGCTATTCCAGGAGGAGAAAAATCAGCTCAGAGCCCTGATGGCCCTGGCTCGCTGTCCTTTGATGAGCTCAGCTTCTCCAGCCTCCCCAACCAGGGGGAAATTAATGTTCCTGCAAACCTGAGGCACGGGGAGGAATGGGAGTGGAAAATAAGCCCTCGAGGCAGAGGATCAGCTCTCCAAAACCCGAGGCTGCAGGGTGCAATGCAGCACAATTCCTCACCTTTAACAGCAAATCCAAGAGACAGGAGGATTTGCAAGGGGATGAGAGAAAATGACACTGAAATTCCTCGTGGCTGCTGGGAAGGCTCTGAAGGGCCCCTGAGGTGCTGCACGTGTCATTCTGCATCCTTCATCCTCAGAGAGAAGTCAGGGCAGGCAGTGGTGAGCAATGGAGGGATTGGAGAAACCCAGGGATGGACCAGTGGGAAAAGATGCTGCTGAGGGTGCAGGTTCACTCCTGGTCCCATCAGGGCTCGGTTTGCTCTCCAGGGGGCTACAGAGACCTGCAACATCTTCCAGCTGGGCACTCCCCGCTGGAGCAGAGGCACGACAAGGTGTGTGTGGCCCCAGCCTGGCTGTCCCCAGCTCTGACCCAACTCTCTCCATGTCAGACACCAAGTGTTTTGCAATCCCAGGATGTGTGTGGCCACAAACTGCAGCTGATCCATCAGATAACCTGCAACAGAGGGTTGTGCAACACCCCTCGAGCACATCACCCTCCTGCCCTCGGGTCACTGGGTGACCCCTGGGCACCACTGTGTCCCCTGCAGGGTCTTTGCCACCTACACACCTTGGGAGAAAGATTTTCTAGGGCAAAAACAGCTACAAAGCCTGTCCTCCTTTTAACATCAGTGGACAAGTGTCTCTTATCAGCTTCCAGAAAGATTTGGGCAGGCTCTGGTAAAGCAGGACTGTGCTCCATCTTATCAGCTTCCAGAAAGATTTGGGCAGGCTCTGGTAAGGCAGGACTGTGCTCCATCCCCACCACACTCAGGGGACAGTAACAGCGTGGCTGTTTCACTGCCCAGCTTGGGAACTTGTGAAAATCAGGCTGTGCCCCACAAAACCTGGCTTGGTTGTAAAACTCAGAAGCCAAGACAGCTAAGCTGCCTTTCCCCCCCACCCCAACACTGCAGAATCTTCTGGGTGCTGCTGAGCAAATCATTGAATCTGCAGAGAAGCAGCTCATGCAATGGTATTTCCACTAGGAAAAACAACCAAAAAGAAAGCAAAATGTAGGAGATGTGGGAAGTAAATGTGTGAACAACTTCAGTGCAAACACAGAAAGACTTTGCAACCTCTGCTGCTTGTGTACTCGTGTACATTGCCAATCATTCCAGTTAAAACATGGAGACTGCCTTCCTAGAGATATTTTGGAGGCTTTTTGTTGCTTAGCTCTGAGCAAAGGTCAGTGCACAGCTCCCAGCACTGCAGGCTGAGGCCCAGACCACCCCAAAGTCTTTAGGGAGCATCTGGACTCTTTTTGGGGGCCACGTGTCAGATAATTCCATTTCATGAGCATGCAGAAAAAAAACCCAAACCAAAAACAACACCAACCAAAAACCCTGGGGAAGAATGATAAAATTGAGTGCTTTCCAGGTTTCCTATTTGATGGCTGGGGTGGGGGTGATTGTTCTCTGATATCTCATGTTTCTTGTAACAGAATTTCTAATCCAAAGAAACACTCCCAAGAAGGGCATGAGACTTCTGGCTTTATCCTGGGAAGCCACTGAGCTGCAGCTCAGCAAATCCCCTGCCCATGCACAAGTGTCACAGCCCCTTAACAGGATCCTGGCTTGGGAAGTCCCTCCCCACCAGCAGCAACATCCGTGGTCCTGAGTTTCATTGAATGGAAAGACTGGATTCCCCACCATGTGAGGAAAATGGGCTCTTCAACCTTGGAGGGGATGTTAGAATGCTGGAGGGGCAGATTTGGTGTGCACAGCTCAAGTTTTGCCCCAAAATCTGCTCTGCAGTTCTCCCCTATCTTTTCCTGGCTTCCAAATCATTTGCAATTTCCCAGGGGCCAAAGAACACCTTTTCTTTTGGGTCACATTGGCTTAAAACCTGCTCTAGTTGTCCAGGCTTTGGCATGATTTGATATTAGGAATAAATTCCTCCCTGGGAGGGTGGGCAGGCCCTGGCACAGGTTGGGCAGAGAAGTTGTGGCTGCTCCTGGATCCCTGGGAGTGTCCAAGGCCAACCTGGAGCAACCTGGGCTAGTGGAAGGTGTCCCTGCCCATGGCAGGGGGTGGAGTGAGATGAGCTTTAGAGCCTTTCCAATCCAAACCATTCCATATTTCTATGATTCTATGTCAGAATCAGTTCCCTGACCCTCTCGGTAAAGCCAGAACTCACTTGGGGTATTTATAGGATTTTGTGCTGGACTAAAAAGCTTCAAATCCCCAACAGCTTTAACAAGAGATAAGGGGGGAAATCATCCCCTTGCACCTCCCCCAGAGCCAGAGGGGCTGCTCAGTGATCCCCAAGGGAACGTGAATGGCCAGAGCAGCAGCAGACAGGCCAAGGGGTGCTCCAAAGGGTGTTTTCCCAGAACCCTGAGCAGATGGTTCAGCAGGTGGAGGACCACGAGGCTGCAGCTCTGCACGTGCCATTTCCCTTCATGTCATTCCAGAAGGCAGGAATGTCACAGCCAGAGGACACAAGGGAGCCAAGACATCAGTGAGTGCCCTCCAAAACGTCCAGGGGTGAAAAGAGAAGGGTGATGGGGTGAAAGTCCACAGTGTGGTCATGGCCAACACCAACAGGGTGGGACAGCCCTGTCCCAAATCCAGTTTGCCACCACCAGCCCAGAAGAGCAAAGGACACAGGGAGGAGGCAAAGGCTGCTGTCCCTCATCTCCACATCCCACCCAAGTGACCTGGCCAAGCCATTTGGACAAGTCTTTGCACAGAGACCATGAGCTTAATTAGAGAAAGAGCTGAAACGAACCCTCCCTTCCCTTCACAGTGTCCCTTTGCCTCGTGTCCCACCCAGCCCTGGCTCTTCCTGGCAGGCACCTGAGGGTGGCTGTGCATCCACAGTGCTGCAGCAAACAGCACTAAGGCCTTTGCCATGAGGCTGAGAAGTGCCAAGCCAAGAAAAATTAATTTACTCAGGTTTTGAGCAAGATGGAACACAATCTTCTAATTGGGATTGCGGGAAATGGTGTCTGTACTGCAAGAACTGGCTCCACTGCCCAAGATCTTCTTGTCCTGCTGGCATCTTTTACCCTTCCTAGTCAAGGGTACAGCTCTACACACCCTCAGATATTAAATTAACAGTTTTCCAGCTTTGCCAATGGAAAATGTGAAGCTCCTGAAAGGCTCCAAATTCCTGCAAAAGGCACTGAGCTTATCATTAAATGCAGCTTGGCCTGAGCACTTGACATGGAGGATCTTTAGCAGCATTTTATAATTCCTCCTGTGTCTGTGCTTTGTGTTATGAAGCCCCACTGGGACCAACAGGTTTTTTGGTGGGTATTTAAATTCCTACTCACTGGAGGTCTCCTCGATTTAAGCATTTTCAGTCGGGTTTTATGAGTTTATTGAAGATTCTCAGCTCCACATGACCTCAAGGGAAGCTGAGGCTCGGCTTTTAAGAAATGCAAATCCAAAGCAACCTCTTGAGATTGAGAAGGAGCACCCTAAGAGTGCCCCTTGCCTGTGTGGTTCCTGGGATGGGCTGAGGGATGTGGTCAGCCAGCTGAGCTCATCCCTTCCATGAGTGTGGCTGGGAGGCTGGGGAGATGAGTAATCCTGGAAGGGAAGGATGCAGGGAAGATGCAGAAAGTGAACGACCTTGCTGCTCTCCCCTCCTCCAATGCACCAGGAGGAAATGCAACTTTCCCTCAGCAACCCACTCCCAAAGCAGCCCGAGTTTTCCAAGGCCAAAGGAGATCCCACTGGAGCAGCACCCCAGATGCAGCCAGCTGAGCTCTTGTGGGAAGTGCTCCAAAATCCATCTGACAGCACTCTGGGAAAATTCCAATTTCCAGCCAGGCTGTATCTGTGCCACTTTAACCTCATTCTTCCTACACAGACAACGTTTTTCTCCTTCTCTGATATTCATTATTTGGATTGGGGTCCTACCCCTGCAGTGCCTGGAGATTCTCAGCAGGAAAGTCATTTCTCACCTCCTTTATCCACAGAGAAATTTGGAAAGCAGGACCAGATTTCCAAAATTGGAATTGCTAGGGCAGAACTGGGTATTATTACCTGGAAAGCAGGACCAGAGTGATGTCAAAGGCCCAGGACAAGGATATCCTTGTGACAGCCTTATCCAGTGGGGCTGTGCTCTGCTGAGGAGCTGGGAAACCCTGCAGTGCCAAGGAGGATGCAGGAGCATGTGGAAAATAGATGGGAAGATGTGGGCACAAGCCTCAATAAGGAAAATTCCCACCAGACCTAAGAACATTCCTCTCCATAGGAATGCTGCAGCTTTGGGACAGGGTTAGAGAGGTGGTGCCATCCCAGCCGTTGGAGATATCCAACATTTCCCTGGTCAGGATATGACCCTGCTGGGGGCAGGGGCTGCATGGGACGCTCCAGCTGTGTCCCCAACCCACCCCTCTAACTCCAGAGTTCCTTTGCCAGCTCCCAAATGGGAGAAGGGCAACAATTCTCCACCATCTGCACTCAGGAGGGACCCAGGCAAGGAAGCCAAGATTAACTTGACCTACAGACAGTCTTAATGTCTATCCATAGCACAGACAGTCTAATGTCTATCCATAGTCTGTCCCCGAGGGAATGGCAGAGCAGTTGTGGTGGAGGCTGGGACACAAGGCAGGAGCTTCATCATCAAATCAACATCTTTAATGAGCTCTGGCAGCGATGAGCCCTCAGGAGGCTCTTTCTCACACCAGGAGCTTTCTCCCTGAGGCAGCTGTCCTGTTCACAGAGCACACTCTGACATCCCAAGGACAAATGTCCTGAAGGAAGCCCAGCTCCAGCAGCAGCCCCAGCCTGGCCAGGGTGAGCTGTGCTTTGGAGGGCAGCTATGTGAGCCTCTCCTGTTCCCAGCTGGGTGAGGTCCCTAAGAAGTGGATTTGAGGATGTGGCTCCACAGCCCAGCTGCACCAGCACTGAGCTCCCTCCTGGGGCTCAGCTAGAAACCTTTCCCATCCCTGACACCACTTGGCTCTGGGAAGAACAACTGGATTAATTATTTTTTTCCAGGAAAAGACAAGGTAACCTTTTTGGGGATCAACATCACTGTTAAGGATGGTACTGCCATGGTGCTGTTACAACCCCGTGGCAGGGGAAATAGGAGTCACCCAGCCAGCCAGGAGCCTCCAGGATCCTGGGGAAACACCCCAAGAACCCCAAGGACTGAGGCAAACTGGATGGCAGGTGCTCAGCAGTCACCACCAGAGAAACCAAGCAGGGTCCTCATCCCTTCCACACCCATGTGCACAGCTGGATCACAGGACACAGCACCTACTCTGGCTCTCCCACAGGGAAGTGTCCAAGGTGAGGTTGGACAGGGCTTGGAGCAACCTGGGCTAGTGGAAGGTGTCCCTGCCCGTGGCAGGGGGTGGGACTGGATGATCTTGAAGGTCCCTTCCAACCCAAACCGTTCTGGAATTCTCTGAAGACAGTAAATCTGGCACAGCCAATTTGACTCGTGGGATACAAAAGAGGAGTGGGAGCAGAAATCCTTCCTGTTCTGCAGCCCCATTTTTTGGCTGGGGTGCTGCTGGCACAGCCAGGGCTGTGCTCAGGGGCAAACCAAGGGTGACAGGTTCAACGTGGCCTTTCCCCAAGCATCACAACAAACAGCCCTACAAAACAGAGCCCTAGGAAGCTGTGCTGGAGTGAAATCACGCCGTCCCTCGATGCTCTTCCAGTGGCACCGTTTCTCCTGCAAGCTGCTCCAAGCTGGGCTCAGCTGCACAGCCCAGCCTTAAACCTGCTGCTAAACCCCAGCAGCTCTGCTCAGCCCTCCTCCCTCGAGCTCCAAAACAGGCCAAAAGCTGATTTCTCCCCTGTTTTAAAAGCACCGTGGAGCTCCCTCAGATCCCAGGGGACCCCAGGGAGATGGCTGATGTTCCCCATGGGAAAGAAGGGCAAGCTGCTCTAAAGCACAGTGAGCTGATGAACTTTTGTGACCTGGATGGAGGAGGTGAGACCCTGAGGAGCTTTTTGGGGCTGTTTTTAGGGAGCTGGGCATTGCACTGCCCAAGGTGCCCAGTGCTGCCTTCAGGGACAGGTTCCCCCCGTAGTGCAGGTGCCCCAAGCCCTCCCGGGCTCCCCGGAGCAGAGAGGGGATGCTCTGGAAGGGCATGGCAGGGAATCGTGTCCCCGCCACTACCTGCAGAGAGCCCTCGATGCTGCCGGAGCGAGGAGATGCCGCAGGGACGGCTGAGCCTCGGCTGGTGCAGGGGCTGTGCCCGCTCGGGGTGGGCTCTGCGAGACCCCGCACCGGCTCCAGCGCCTTCCCGCAGGAAATCCCCGTGGAAGGGCAGCGGAGGCGGCCGCTCCTTCCCTCGCGGGGTGCGTGGCAGCGGCTGTGGCATCTCCCAGCCCCACGGGGAGGGTTTCGTGGGTGGCTCAGCCGCAGCCGAGCGCTCCCACCTCCCGTGCCCATCTCTCCCGTGCTCATCTCCCGTACCCATTTCCCGTGCTCATCTCCCGTGCCCATCTCCCATCTCCCGT
>WBMV01008453.1:0-108867 GCA_013396655.1 Campylorhamphus procurvoides
CTATTTCCTCCTGGAATACAGGGTGGCTATTTAGCTTCCGAATAGAGACCAGCTTCCTCTGGAGGCCAATTGTCCTGAGGGCCACCTGTCTTANCAATTGTCCTGAGGGCCACCTGTCTTATTATTGAAAACTGAGGCAAAGAAGATGTTCAGTACCTCAGCCTTCTCCTCATCTCTGATAACTGTGTTCCCCCCAAGTCCAACAAAGAAAGGAGGTTTTCCTTGCCCCCTCCTTTTGTCATTTACGTATTTATAGAAACACTTTTTGTTATTGCTAACAGAAGTAGCCAAATTGACTTCAAATTGCACCTTTGTCTCTCTAATTTTCTTTCTACATGACCCAGTTATATATTCCTAAATTCTTTGTGAGTAGCCAGCCCTTTTTCCCACATTCAGGAAACTCTTTTTTTCTCTGATTTCCTTCAGACTCTCCCTGTTCAGCCAGGCTAGTCATCTTCTCTGCCAGCTTGCCTTACAGCACACTGGTGCAGCCTGTTCCTGCACATTCAAGACATCCTTCTCCAAGCATGTCCATCCCTCCTGGACCTCTTTGTTTTCAAGGGCTTTTTCCCAGGGTATGGTCTGAACCAGTCTTCTCAATAGGCCAAAATCTGCCTACAGAAGTCCAGCATAGAGATTTTATTGATGACCCTCCTTGAGTCCCTGAATATTGAAAAGTCTATTATTTCATGGTCACTGTGCCCCAGATGTCCTCCAACCACCACATCTCTCACCAGCCCCTCTCTGTTTGTGAACAGCAGGTCTAGTGGGGCCCCACCCCTTGTCTGCTCATTTACCAGCTGAAGCAGGAAATTGTCCTCTCTACACTCCAGGAATCTCCTAGATTGCCTCTTCTCTGCTGTGTGGAGCTTCCAGCTGACATCTGGCAGGTTAAAGTTGCCCACAAGAACCAGGGCTGGTGATTTTGAGACATCTGTCAGCTGCTTTTAGGGTAATTCATCACCCTCATCACCCTGATTTGGTGGTCTGTAACAGACTCCCATCCAGATGTCAGCCTTGTTGGCCTTCACCCTGATTCTGGTCCACAGGCACTCAACCTTATCGTTGATGACCTTGAGTTCTACAGAGTCAAAAGACTCTCTGACATGTGGAGAAACCCCTCCACCTCTCCTACCCTACCTGTACTTTCTGAAAAGTTTGTAGCCTCTGATAGCAGCACTCCAGTCATGCAGGTCTTCCCACGATGTTTCTGTGATGGCAGCAATGTCATAGGTTTCCTGCTGCATTGTGTCTTCCAGCTCCTCTTGTTTGTTACCCATACTGTGTGCATTGGTGCACATGCACTTCAGCTGGGCTCCTAATTTCACTCCTAACTTGAGCTTTCCACCGTTAGGTTTATCTCTGGAGAGTCCAGTTTCAATCCTTTTCCCCTTCAAACCTAGCTTAAAGCCCTCCTGGTCAGCCCCACCAACTTATGGGCTACAGTCCTTTTGCCCTTCCTAGACAGATGAAGCCCATCTGATTTGAAAAGACTAGGTACCATGAAGTTTGCCCCATGGTCAAGAAACCAAGAATTTCAACAGTGGCACCAATCCTTTAGCCACCTGTTGATAAGACGGGCTTTCCTACTCCTCATTCATCCCTGCCACTGCAGGAACTGAGGAAAATAACACCTGTGCTTCTGTCCCATGAACTGACTGACCCAACACCTTGAAAGCCTTTTTAATTACCCTGATACTTCTTTCATTAATGTCATCACTGCCAGCCTGGACTATGAACATCAGATAATAATATGAGGGCTGAATTAGCTCAGGAAGTCTCCTTACCCTGGCCCTGGGAAAGCAGCAGACTTCCCTGTGGGATGGGTCTGATTGGTGTATAGGCCCCTCAGTTCCCCTCAGAAGAGAGTCACAGACTGCAACTACCCTTGTTTTTTTTCTTATAGTTGTAGTAGTAATCCGTCTGATAGATGGGGTGCAAGCAAGAGACCCTCCAGAGAGATCTTCCTCTTGACTGTCCTCTACCTGTTTCTCTGGGTCCAGGATCTCATATCTGTTCTTTAAGGGCACCTGGGGAGGGGGTCGAGAGGGGGTTCTTTTACTTCTGATCAGAGACCTGTTTCCATTTCCTCCCATCTACTGGGTGTGCTCCATCTGCCTGGTGACAGGAGGGACAGGGCTTCACCATCTCCTGCTGGAGCTCTTTTGGTGTCAAAAGGGTGCAAAAATTGTCACCAGTCAGTTTCCCTTTCACTCTCCCTAATACTCCTTTGCCTCTCTACCTCTTCCTTGAGCTCTAAGCTCTAACCATGAAGCACAGCAAGTCATTCACCTGCTCACATCACACGCAGGTGCCTCTCCCACTGTCCTCTGGTGCTGATGCCAGGCTCAAACAGTCTGTGCAGCCAGAGACCTCAATGGCTGCATCCTTCTTGGAGGTTATGACTGTGTTAACATATTCCTTGTGATAACAGCAGCAACGGCTTTCATTTTTTTGGAAACCATGTTGGCTTTAGTTGAGTTGTGGGAAGAAAAAAAAAATGCTCACCTGAGAGAGCTGGGAGGAGGCTGTGACCTGCCTGCTCGTCGTGCCTGCTTGCCCTGCCTGTGTGAACTGCCACACCACGCCCCTGTTTGCCTGCTCCTGTTCATCGGGCTCCCTGGAGACATTTTTAAAGACTGATCTTGCACCTGCTAATGAGCCCCTCGTTCACCTGAATTAGTTCCTGAGGAGCAGCCAAGCCTGGGCAGAAGATACTTTTTACATGCTTGCTTTAGAAGTGATCCATTCACTTAAAAGAAAATACATGTTTCTGAGAAACATATTAAAGACTTTTATCCCTTTTTTTTTTCACAGCTTTTGCCTCACAATCTTTTTCTGAAACTCTGTGATTTACTTTCTATGATAATTTCTTGTCTTTCTTCTTTTTCCTGTTATTGTTTCATTTCATGGAGCACTTAGTAGTTCATCTGGAAAAAGAGAAATGTCAAAAACTCTAAACCAGATTATAGATCAAGATTTAGCTATAGATTTTGCCCTAAATATGGTTTAGAATAACAAGAAAAACTTTTTGCTTTAAAAATCTTCCACCTGACTTAAACCCCATACTTTTAACACTTTAGATACACAGTGAGGATCTCAGACCTGTATCACTCAGTGTGCACTTTACAACATGACTTAGGCCCAAAACACTTTCTTCTCCCTTTGGGTTGCTTCAGTGGAGATGAGTGCTACTTCTTTACACTTTTTGTTTCCTTACTGGCTCCTGTACCCATATCAGAGAAATGGGACTTAGTAGCTCTTGCAAATTTTGGCAGCTGGGATTGCAATCACAGCTGAATAAATACTATGACAGTCTCATTCTGAATGATTAATTTTGATGTATGTACATGACAAGAAAAACTTGCTTACAGTGGTGAGCAATACGTGTCAAGGCTGGGCTCATGGGCAAAGTAGAAGTGGCTATGTCACCACAGAATACCACACAGACCACCAATTGCTGTAAACTATGGTGAAAGTGAGCACAGGACTAAGTTAATGGGCCTTTGCTGCGGATCCAGCCTACTGTTTCCCACCTACAGATTTTATCAGTCACCTCTAATGCATAAAGTTTCAGATGATACTGAGCCTACATGTCCATTTCTGTGTCTGCTTTGCCTATTTTTAAAGTGTCATAGACATACTTCTATGTGCCTGAAAAGGCAGCTTGAATATAACACGAAGAAATCTTCAAAACCAACACAGACTGTAGGGTCTTAGGTCATTATTACTTGTAGGTCATTCTGCTCGATTTTATAATAAAAAGATATAGCAATTAGGTAACAATGAAAAAAAGTTCACAGGTTGCTTGTTGAAATACAAGTTTTGCAGGCTACCCATTAGTCTCCTGTAACCTGATGAAAACTGTAGTTCTTTGAATTTGGAAATTATATCAGACTTTCTTTGTGTCCACATGGAATGACATGTGCTTTATTCCTTCAACAATAACACACATGCTGGAAAGAGATGTATGTCATCTTGACACTGTTCCTGTGTTTCTGTTTCTGTTCTTCCTACCAGTTGGGTGTCATTTGGAAGTGACAAGGTGGCATGGCCCAGTTTATGTTCTGGAGATCCTTGCTTAGTTGTTATGTAGCCTTAGAGATGGTTGAGGACCTTGATGCACAAATTTGTATTTCTAAAGCTCGTTATGTACAAACCAGAACAGTCTTTATCTTAGAATACACCATAAAGCCAAATGTGTCAGCCATGCCTGATCCCTGCTGTAATAAGCTAGGCCTTTCCATGTGCTATTTGGATCCAGTAGGAAATACCACAAAGTTGTCACTTGAATAGGAATTTCACAAAACAGCACCTACATGATGTGTTGTGAGTTGGAGACCTTTTGGTCATTAACCTGAATGTCTTGAACCTTTCTTAAAGGGGTTTGACCACAACTCTCCTTTCCCAAGTGGGTGCTGTGACCACTGGGCAATGGTATGTTCTCCTGTTGCTCTCTCTCAGCCCTGAGGTTCAATGACAGTGGAGCTAATGCCTCTGGTACTGAAAGAAGAGGTGCCATCAGGAAAGGAGACAGGGCTTAGGTCCTGTCTTCACCAAGTGGAGCAGCTTCACTGAGAGAGATGGAAATGTTTCAGGTTCTCTCACTTCTAACTCTGGCTCTGATTTGTGTGTGGGGGTGTGCTGGTTTAAAGTTAAACCAGCAGAAAAAATGAGCCCAGCTCAAGAGATCATAAGACACGGTTAAAATTTACTAAAAAGGTCACAATAAATACAATGATATGTAGAAAAAATTGCATTTAATGCACAAAACCCAGATGTATAACCCAGCACCCAGGGGTACAAGCAGAATGGAGTTCATTAGCCCCTCTGCTGAGCACCACATGGTCCCCTGGAGTGCAAAGCAAAAGGAAAGGAAACCTGTTGGTGAGGATGACAGTCACAGTCCTGTCAAGAGGGCAGTCTCAGTCTTGTTGGGGTTCTGGTCCTCTTCTGGATCTGATGAGTGGTACCAGAAGTCCCCAAACCCCAAGGTTATATATGCTCAGGTTCAGGTGGTAATGCCCAGTACCTCTTCCAGGGTGAGGAGTTTCACAATGGGTGATTTAATCTGTGAGTCATGGGATATTTTTGGAGTTTTTTATGGCCCAGTAGCAGACATGACTCCTCAGGCTGGGTGTGCAGGTGTTAATGCCTCCCCAGAGGGGAGTTATCACACCTGAATCATTGGTGTGAAGACAGAAACACTTCCCTATCTCCCAGGGTTCTCTAACACCCAGCTTGTAGAAGGGCAAGTGTCAGGTGTGCCCTGGGCAGCTGCTGCCAATAATCCATTATTAACAGTTCATGAGAAATGACATAGAGGGTGTAGAATACAGTTTTGGTTACACCCACACAGTGATAGACTGGTCCTGGCAACTGTAACTAGAATAGGTGGAAAAAAATATGATTTTTTAACATCTTTAAGGATCTTTATGTGATTATGATTTGTAAACTGAAACAACAAGACATTGGACAACAAGAAGACACTGATGCCCTATAAGGAGAGATATGAACGGCATGAGGAGCAGTAGGATGCAGCTTGGGTTGAAATAACTTCTGAGATACCCCTGGAGCCTAAAGAATTCTCTTCCAGAAAAGAAAATTTAATGCAAGTTAGGACAATAGAAAGGAACATAAAATTAACAAAATTAAAATTCAAATGGGTATTAGTAGGAATTCTGAAGTATAAATGCTTAGAATTACAAGAACTGATAATAAGGTTTCCTGGTACAGCAGAAACAGAGAGACTGAAGAGAATTAGAGACCTATTTTTCAGTTTATTGAGAAATAGAGATGCCAAGACACTGGAGATTTCTCATTTTATTTTGTAACATTTTTCCCTGAATAATACTGTACACAGATACTCCATGCTCACTGTCTTCAAACAACAGAGATATTGCAACCAATGATTTCTATTAAATAAACACTACAAACTTAAGTACGTATCAGGTAAGAAGACAAAAAGAATAGATAAGGGATTGGATTGAGTTCTAGTTTGGCTGTTCTTTGTTCTGTAGCATTGAAAAAATTACTACATTTGAATTTATTTTGTTAGTTGCATATGCTTATTCTCATTTCAGATGAGTTGTTGGAAGGGTTAACTAGGAATTTATAAGTGTCTTTTGCTCTCTCTGTGTTGAAAGACATGATTCTGGGAAAAGATGAAGGGGTCTTATTTCAAGATATTTTTTCTGTAGATTTCCATTGGCTATGAGGAAATCACAACCTTTCCTAATTTTCTGATCTATTGTAAAGGCTGCAAATACTACTGGAGGAGTAACCAAAGCATTACCAGTTTCTGAACAGATTCCTGCCCTTCCTTGATTTATTAGTACTCCAGCTTGTTTCGTACCACAGCTGGGTCACTACCCTGGACTGTCATTCTTCATGCAATTTCTTATGAAAGGGTTACAAAATCTTACTATAGACTGGGAAACAATCTGTTAGGTTACAGGACTCCAGGTGTTCAGGGATGAATGCATCACTACCTTTCCTTTAAACAGCATCATCACTGCCTGAACCTGGGTACTTTTATTGCAATGATCATGGGTGCACTAGTTTGGCTTGGCAGTGGTGGCATGCTAAGTGGAATTGAAAGTGACTGATTCCACTATTACAATCAGGTCAAACAAGGATTAAGGGTGTGCATGCTCAATCTCTTTTCCTGGAGCTTTTCCAAAGCCATGGTCATGTAAGGCCTTGAAAGGTTGGGTACTGCAAGATCTTGCTACCCCAGATGATCAATAGGGAGAGTTTTCATTCTGCTCTTGTCAGAGAAGGGGTTGTGCAAATGAGTAATGTTGCAGTCTTGATTAACAGACAAAGCTGGAAAGTCAGAATGTGTTGTCAGTGCTTCACACATGTCCTGCAGCAAACACAAAAGAAAAGAAGAGAGGTACCTATCACGTGGTTCTAGTGGAGAGGTTCAGCAACTGAAAACACCTCGGCAGAAAGTATCCTGGATTGGTATGTACTACTGGGAAGCGCAAATCTTGCTTTTCTTCTCCTGATGCCTTTTAGATATACCTGTCACTACTCTTCATCTCTAGAGAACTTTACACTACTGTGCACCCTCTTTTCCCTCTTACCTCGATCCCACCTTAATTCTCATCTTTCGTCATACCTGAAACAGTTAGCATATCGTGTGCTGAGCTTCCCCTGTTCATATTGGCTAGCAAACATAGTTGAGGTACATAACTGAGAGCCATATGTTGAGGCATAGTGATATAAACTTGAGGTGAACTATAGTTTAATGGAATTACAGAATCATATAATGATTTGGGTTGGAAGGGACCTTTAGGATTACCTAGTTTCACACCCTACCCTCTCATCACAGGCAAGGACATCTTCCACTAGACCAGGTTGTTCAAAACCCCATCCAACCTGGCCTTGAATTTTCAGGGAGGAAGGATCTACAATTTCCCTGCCAAAGCTGTTTCAATGACTTGCCAGCCTCATGGTAAAGAATTTCTTCCCAATATTAATCTAAACCTTCTCTCTTTCAGTTTAAAGCCCTTGCCCCTTGTTCTGTCACTACGTGCCCCTGTAAAATGTTCTTCTCCAGCTTTCTTATTGGTCCACTTTAGTTACTGGATGATTTTATAAGGTCTCCCAGGAGCTTTCTCCTCTCCAGGCTGAATAATCCCAATTCTTTAAGCCTTTTCTCCTAGGGGAGGTGCTCCATGCAACTAATCAGCTTGGTGGCTCCTCTAGACTCACTCCATCAAGTTGATAACTTTCTTAATTTAGCAGTTCTAGAGCTGGAAGCTCTGTCTGGTTCTCATGTCTAGTCTCATGTCTGATTCCCTTACTTACACTCACTTAAGAATGTGATGAAGTGTAGAGTTGGAGTAACAGATGCAGAACTTGAAACAGTGCAACAAAGTTACAAAGGAATAGGTCCAAGTGCAAAAATATTTGTTTAACATTTTAGGAGCAAAATGGTGACTATTGCGTTTTACACGTTTTCAAGATAGAAGGTCTCTCCTCTATCAGTGTATTATTTGCAATGTAATCTAACTTCAGTTTTGGGTTTCACACATGCTAATGAAGTCGTAATTTGCCTCAGGGGCAAAATGACTAATGTGTACACCTGAAAAAAGTTAAAAGCTGATACAAGACTGATAGTACAATTAAAGAAACATATATAAGAAGGGCAACCACTTAAAGGAAAATATGACTTTTGAAACCCAATGCTAGTGTTTTTGAGTTATGTAGGGAAAATGTCCGTGAATTGTTTCTTCTTGAGAATCTGGTGGGCTGTTGAATAGTGTCTAATAACTCCATTTTGCTTTCAGCTGCTTTGATAAGCTCATTTATAAGAACTATGTTGGTGGACACTTCTGGAAGGGAGAGAAAAACATCCCTCCCTTCAAAAGCAACAAATGTGCTAAAGGAGATAGGGTCCCACCCACTGAGACATGCCCTGACACCTGTCTAGACCCAGACGAAAGAGCAGGCACCTTGCTGCAGAGATGTTGAAGGGGGCAGAGTATATATAAGAAGTCCTAAATGGTGGTCGTGTGGTAAGGTCATTGTCAGAAAAATGTTTCAGGATGTTCATCTCAAAGCTGTTGTGAGCTTGAAATCCTATCAGAGAATGGGCAGTTGACACTGGTAAGATTGCATCCTTTCAGATCAAGTTCTTCCCACGTTTATAAGAGAAAATTTAATCGTTTCAGAGAACAAAACCTAATCATTACCAGCCATTGCTAGTGAAGCTAGAGTAGTGCTGAGTCATTGGTGGATCTCAGAGCCACCTAAACCCCTGATGAGCCAGCTGCTAGACAGAGGTCACTCACAAAGCCATCAAGCTGGTAAGGCACCCCTGGGAAATATCAGGGGAGGTGAAGGTTTCATGAGGTAGAAGACCCTAAAAGATGCCAACCAGCTGGAAAAGTGCCTCTATTCAAAGTTCATGAACACAGATTTTTCCTGGAGTTAGACAAAGCAGCAGGTTTAGGTGATACTTTATTGGCTGTGTCTCTCTTCCTTCTCTGTCCAAATTCTAATCAGAAGTGTGAAAGACCACAGTTCATCTATGTTCTTTACTTCACCTAATTTTGATTGAATCTTGATACAGGTATTTATCATCCTTAAGTATCTCCTTCTGAAAGTTCTCTGCTCTGTCCAAGATGTGGAGAATCTTAAGAACATCCCAGCCAGGACCTGCTTGTGATGTTGTGACATACTTTGATACTCCAGGAAAAGGGTGAAAAACTGGAAAGTTGGTTGGCATCTCTATTTTTCTCCACTCTTATTGCTGCTGTGAATTAACATTTCAGTAACATTGACTTTTTATTTAGGCTATGTTTTTGTTTTCTGGTATAAACACCCATAATTTATATGCCTCCTATAGCACTGGCTTGGCTGTAAAGATATAACTTCATCCTTTCTACAATGCCACGGTAATATCTGTCATAAAACTGTGGGAGGGAATTCTTGAAACATTCCTGAATACAATGAGATAAAATGTGTCTGCCACAAAAGAGTTGGCTTTCTCCCTCTCTGTGCATTTGCTACTTCTGAGTCTTCTTGGAACTTCCAGAATTCTGTGTTCATTTTAGCTAAATTGAAATCTGTGTGCCCTTTTTTTGTAATTGTCAGGTTGAAAAGCTTTGCTGACAATAAGATATCAGAAAGGGAGAAATGCACTTGCTAGTGTTTTCCCTAGAACATGCCTCTCTAAATAGCTTGAGTCAAGCTGCAGAGTTTAATACCAACTCATGTTGGTATTAAACCAAGAACTCATGAATATGGTAAACCTTCAGTGTTGGCCTGTGTTGACTGATGAGAGGACTCCTCTGAGAATAAACTATGTTAGTCTTTTCATTTGTTCTGTGAGAACAGCAGATGAAACATTTTCTGATTTGTTTACTTTCTGGGTATGTCTACTACTGAATCAGTTTGCATTTTTGTTTCATTTCCAGGAGTTAAGAAGCTTTTGACGATTGTTGCAATATTAGATTTATTGCCAGCTAAAATACATTTAAAACTACATAGAAGATGTATGTATTGACCATTTGCACAGCAAAACATGAAAAAGAATGTTGCAGAGGTGCACAGATTTAACGATATGTGCTCTTGAAAATGTTGGAGAATTTTTAGCATATTTTAATCATCCATGTCTCAGTGAAGTGATGACTACTCATTGCAAAGACAGCAACCAAATGGCATTCTATTTTACAATTCAGCTATTCCTTTCTCTTTCTGACTTGTGCCTCACACATAACACCATTAATGTGGGACAAACCTGCAGCACCATTGCTCCTCCTTCAGAAAGCTCTTTATGTGGATGCTCTTTCCAAGCTCAAGACAGTATAATGTCCATGCTGCTCTTGGCAGACAACTGTAAAAAAAAAGTCATTGCTTGTCATCAGGCTGTTAGTCCTGGTGATGTGTTTGCCATACAAGGGTTGCGTGTGCCCAGTCGCCCAGGGAGAAGGTCAGTCCTGGGAGAAGTTATGGTTTTGAACTGCCTTATTTGAGGAGCTATATAGTCATACACATCATTCAGAGTAACTGTTTGGGCAGAAGGACAGGAGTTATGCTTTGGAAGGAAGGACACGAGACACAGAGCCTGGAATCCATGGTGGGAGCATACACAAGTGAGCACAGAGAGGTTTCTGTCTCTGTTTATCATATAGTCCATTTATACAAGCACACTAATCAGAGCCACATCTCTGCTGGTTTTAAAAAGCCCTTAAAACTTCTATCTGTCTCTTTCTTTGGTGTGTAGAATAAAAGGCTGTCCTTACCTCATATTCCCATAAAACAAATTGTCTGAACTATGGGGTGCTATCTGTCTTTTTGGAATTCCCCCTTACACACAATTTTACCTGAGAGCAGTAGAATTAGAGCATTCCCGGTTTTAGTCCCTTCTTTGCACTGTTTCTCACTGCTTAATCTTCTTTTATCTGTCTTTGTTGAGAGAGTATTAGTGTGCTTGCCTCCTTCCTGGCAGACCTGAGTCAGAGCATGTCCTTGAAAGGCTGTAGAGTGCTCTCTCAGAGCTTGTGGCCATGCCACTTTATGTCACTGTTGATATTACCCATGTATTGAGGTGGAAAATCACATTGGAGTACTGTGCTGATATACAGATTTGGCTTTTAATGGGGTAAAGAAATTAATCCTTTAAAATAGGAGTGGTCTCCAAAGAAGAGTGCATGACCTAACTGGTCTCCTTCTATGGAAACATGCAGAGACTAGCAGAAGTAATTTCCCAGAAGTACCAGTTCTGTCTGGGCTTGAGACATTGGGCTACTTCTGTAACCAGGCAAGTCTAAAGCTGGCAGCACATGGAACAGGAAGGTGGATTTGGTTGTGTAAGGTGTGTCCCCTGGGAGAGTTAAAACAGATCCAGATCAATATATATTCTGCTTACTATTTGGTTGAAAATGTGTAAATGTTGCTACCTTGTTTACTCCTTTTGGTCAGTAGACCCTACTTTGGTTCTCGAAAAAAGCTTCTCATCAGGTCTCTACAGTAATCTTGATCTCTCAATTTTGACCAAACTGCAGTTTTGCAGATAGTTTCCTGAATAGAGGTACCAGTAGCATTTACTTTCTTGACAAATATTACTTCTTTTGGTAAATATTACTATTTCTCCCAAACTTGGAAAAGTCATGCCTGCATGGCTTATGAGAGAGAAGCAGAGATGGTCATAGTGCATACAACTATTTTCTTGTTTACACTGAACATACTGGAAGCCGTTTCTGAAAATGTTTGAGGAATATGCTAAGAGATTCTGTGTTGCAGAATTTGGGTCTGAAAGCAGACTGCATTAGAAACCTCAATTCTGTTTGCTGTGCCTCTACTCTTATAAAATGAAATCCAGAATTTGGATTTCATTTTTTGCTGACCATACCACAATCATCCAGTGTATGGATGACGCACTTTTCCTCAGGATTAGAGGGGCATGTGGAGAAGGACTTCTCTTTGTGGGGTTGAAGTGCTGTCTCTCCAATGTGAACTAGCTGCTGCAAGTTGAAATGAACATGAAATGCCATGGATAAATTGGTAATGGCTGTAGAACTATTCCTCTGATATCAGGGCAGAATGATGCCTTTTGCACCTTAACTCTATGTCATCCTTTTTGCTCACGGTCTCATAATTAGATTTTGCAAAAGTTTGGTCACAAAATCAATTAAAAAGGTCTTCTAGTGTTCTTTATGTATACTTGAATATGAAGTCAGTTCTTTTTTGTAAAATGATCTGGTAGAAGCAGGCTCTTACAAAACATGTGAAACCGTAATTTAGTTTTTTAAGGTTTGGCACAACTGAACTTGTGACAGGAAACCTCAAGCACTGTATTACTAAGCAATAAATAGCAAGTGACTTTCAGTAATTCCTGGAACTCATTCACAGTATTACTATGACATTTCTCAGTAATTTTTGAAGGTATTTCCATCTGCCTGGCCTAAATTCTCCGTACTGGTTACATCTGAAAAACAAAGTGTTTACTAGAAGCAAGTTTGAACACTAAGGAAACGGAATAGGAGCCCAAAAAACAAGAAATAGAGCACTTCTATGCAAAAGCTGTTAAGCTTTCTCAGGAAGCCTTTGGTATTATCTAGCCTAAAGAAAACAGTCTTCAAAATAATCTCAGAATGGGATACTCACAGACTAGCAATGTTCCTTTAGGGCAGGAGGACAGAGGTCTGAAACAGAAAGCTTAGCTGCAATGCTGCACTGCTGTTTTGTCACAATGTAGAGGAGCATTAAGTGAAGTGGCTGCAATTTGGCACAAGTTGTGGAGTAATGGAGATGAGCCTTGGAGCACTCGCAGGTTGGAGATACTATTTCTAGCTGGTAGCACGAAAAACTAGAAGATATTTACCTGCCCATGACCACAGCTAGATGCATGTAACAAGTCCAGGATTATGAGGATTCACAGCTCTTTCCCAGCTGGTAACCAGGGACAGCACCTCTCCTAGCTTGCTATGAGATGTACCTCTCACTTCAAAGAATGGGAAGGAAAGTAGTGCATTGGCCTAAGAGAGTAAGACCTTGACTGTGTAAAATTGATTCTTGAAGAGTTTCTATGCACTAGTAAGGGTATGGCTTAAAGACAAATCTTCTTCTTCAGTTACAAGGAATGCACCCATGTCACAGTTGTTGGAGAAGTTCCTCCTTCTGAAATGGACTTCTCTGTTAACTGCCTCTCCTTGGCATGAGGCACTGCTCTTTTTTGTTAGATCTGGTCGTTGGGAAGGCGAATCACTAGAAGTTTCTATTTGTGTCCAAAGACTTTGTGGGTGAATCATTTAACCTCTGTGGTTAAGTGGACACTGTCAAAAATACACACATACACATGCACAATAATCTCATGAGTCATGCCAGCAATAGAAAGTTTCAGTCTTTGGAGAATTCTGGATATTTTGAGTCAAACGTGATTTTTTTGAAAGGGATAGGCTACCACAGAGGAGTCCATGGACAGCCTAGGGAAAATTTGGGATTCCTGGCAAGGCAAGAGATATAATTTGAAGTATTTTAAATGAACTGAAGTTTCAAGGAATTGCTTTTTATTGATGGAGAGGGACTCTCTTCTCTTTATTATTATTATTAGCACTGAGCT
This sequence comes from Campylorhamphus procurvoides, assembly GCA_013396655.1. Taxonomy (NCBI): domain Eukaryota; kingdom Metazoa; phylum Chordata; class Aves; order Passeriformes; family Dendrocolaptidae; genus Campylorhamphus; species Campylorhamphus procurvoides. Next base: position 13,580 of record WBMV01008453.1, read on the forward strand.
TATGATTTTCAAGGTGTATTTCATTGTAAATTTATTAATTTAAAATTTGATATTGAAGGATGTGTGTTTAATACTAAAGCAGTAAAGGAGACTTTATTGAATTTCTGCAGTTTTTTCAGGTGAATATGGGAAAAATGCTTCTATCTGGAATAAAAATGGCCATGCATATGTGTATGAATAATATGAGTACCATGGGATAGTACAGACCTATTTTAAACCTTTTGTGTTTCCAGTACTGAGACATAGGGAGGTAAAGAACTGTTCAGTGGCATAAAGGAGTCCTGGAACAGAGCCGGGAATGGTACCCAGAAGCTCTGAGTCTCAAGACTGCAACTTCCACATGACAGTCTTGCCAGCTTCTGTGGAGAGGGTTCACAAAACCTGTTTAGTTTTATGTTACCTGTTTGCCTTCAGCTGGTGTTCCTGTGAATAAGTTAATGTCCTGTGTTTTGAAGATTTTAAAGTGGAATTTTTGAAAAGCTCTAAGTTTTAAAAAAATGTCATGTCACTGAAATCTGAATGTGCTTAGTCCTGTCAGTGCAGGGAACCATGAAAAGAATTGTGGAATTTTAATTTATTCTCTTCCTCTTTTCTAGAAAAAAGAAATAAAAAGAAGATTGCTTTGAGATGATTTTAGAAGCAATAATAAAAGGATATATCACTGGGGAAACAATATAATGTTCTCCCTCCCTCATATTTATGCTTAAATACTTTACTAATTTGAAATGCTTTGATTTTTTTTGTCTTTCTCTATTTTCTCACTGTGATCAGGAATTTATTTCTTTATTTCACAAAAAAATTCTCCCTCCTCCACTCCAAGGTGCTAATATGCTGTCTGCCCTTGGCTTCAGGTTTTAATCTTGCCAAGAAGACTCTCAATTATTTGACATTTTTTAAAAGCAAACACCCATTGAGGTGGCTTTGCATTTATCAGAAGAGGTATGTGAAATACTGGCTGTATTACAAGATACTTTGTAGTGTCTTGAACTGTAACAGCTGAGAGCAAGGAGCTGAAATACTTAAGTGCTTCAAACCTGGCAGTGTTAATAATACAATTTTTATTCTGATGTGTTCCAAGTTTTCCTTTGGACAAATGTATATATATACAACATGTATCACCTGTACCCGGCCTCTAACAAAATACATTACGTGAAGCAGCCAAGAGTACATTTGCCCTAATTGTCAGCTATAATCTGGGGCCATGTGTGTTGCAAGATTTTGAAGCTTACTTGCTGCAACAAAAGCAGAAAAAAACCAGGAGCATTACTGCACTGCTATTCCATTGCAAGTGAACATTCAAAAGATTTTTGATGAAAGAAATCCCTCAAAGAAGATCTCTTTGCATCTCCGCAGAGGAACAAGGTGAAGTATGATTGGGAATGGAAAGCAATTGAAAAAATACACCTGAGGAAGAAGGAGGGGAAGATTAATGAGTGGCATAAGCTGCTGCTGGAATATTCTGGCGCTGGGAGAATGAGGGGTTGGAGGACAGGCTTGAGGGGAAAGTGCTGGTGGGTCACCTGAAAGAAATCTAGTACTGTTTTTGCATGGAGCTGACAGGTGTTGAACGAGGTTGATCAGATGAGGGTTGGTTTGGTGGGCCAGTGACCAGCTCTCTGTAGCATCTTTGAGAAGGCAGCTTCCACCCTCTTCATTTCAGTTCTCACGCTTAGTTGGAGAAACAGAGTAGAAAATCAAAACACTCAGATTTTTCAAGGACAGAGAGATAAGAGGGCTTTGGTTTCAAAATTCTGTGACAGAAACTGAAGTTTTTGATTTTGATTTAAAAAAATCCCCATTTAAATAGTGTTTGAACCACAAGGATTTTTTTTCTAGAATAAATTTCCCATCAAAACACCACCATGATTTAATTTTTGACAAAACATATTATGTTTATGGAACTCTGTTTCAGGAGGAAATATTTTGGTTTACAGTTTGTGTCTGGCTCCTGATCTCAAGGCCATGACATTAGAACCGGCATTGGGCTTCTTGTTCCTTGGGTTGTAACCACAAAGTAATGGTGATGGCTGTGGTAAAAATATATCAGTTTGGGCTTATTTTTGTCACTGCAGTATCTTGAGAGTGGTGGGTGGAAATCAATTCAGAGTCTATCACTGTCCAAAATAAAATGTGAGGCACTGTCATGCTCTTATGTGAAAGAAACCAAAAAATGTAGTACAAGTGCATGCTCCCTCAAAACATGATCTTCACATACAGGGAGGAAACAGCTTGTCTTGATGGTCCCATGGCACTTTCCTTTCACCTGTCACAGTCCCACCAACATTTGATTTTGGGAACAAGAGGCCATGGATACCGTATACCAACAGTGTAACAGGCCATGGAAATGTCAGTGGCCATGGAGATCTTTATCTAAACAAGGAAAAATACAGACAGAAGGGCACAGCTGAAAAAAAGTAATTTTAGCAGAAGCCTTTTTGGGCCAAATTTCGCTTTTGGGGATTTAGGCTATTCTTTCATTCTTGCCCCATCTGGTTTCCATTAGAGTGCAAACATTACAGATGTCCTTTTTTAATGCCTTAATTTAAAAGTGAATAACCTTTAGGAAGAATAGGTCTGTTGGCACTGAGTGTCCCAAAGAAAGGGTCTCTAAAACCCAGAAGAGATATATGCAGTATAATCTAGGTTCTTTTAATGCTGGGGAAGAAATTAGTCTGACATTTACTGGTGTCCTTAATTTAAAAAAAACAAACCAGAACAACATAAACTCATAGCTGTTCTATATTATATTAGTTTTGACTACTGAGGTAAAGCCAGTTAAATTGCATGTACTCATGTGTTTTTCAGGCAAACCTCCCCAAGAAAGGATTGGCAGAAATGGAACTATCTGTCCTCTTATCATACACAGAACCTTCCTGTGTTGAGGACTCAGCTTTCTATTATAACAAATTTACCTTTTTAATGGCCTACTCCATACAATTTTTAAATGAGGGAGAGCAAAACAAAACACGATGAATTCTGAAGTTTAATGTATCTCACAGTTGATGTCTCAATGCACCGTAAAAAGTGCTATAGGTATTCTGAGATAAATATGAAGTTCACACTACTCAGAAATCTCTTTTTCAGAAGGAAAGCAAATACACTGGTTTACACCCACCCTCTCTTGGCTCCATGGCCAGGGTGGAGCTTGCATTTGTCTGTCTGTTAAAATAAATAAAGGATGTTTTAATAGTTTTAGTTGACCACATAGTCTCAAAGCTTGTGAGGTCTGAATCAATGCTGACAAAAATACCACTGTGCTCAAGAAAAAGACAATTAAACCTCATAAATCTGGAGCTAGTCATACTAAAGAACATTAAGTCATCTTTTCATGGCTACACGTACTGTTCTCTTAAGAAAGTTCCATTTGTAGAAGTCCATCAATTTGTATTAGAACTGGTACAGAATTCTGTAACTAAGAAATAAATCCAGAAAATTACTATTTGTGACTTTCTTTTCCCTTTGGCACTTATACACTACAATTATGAACACTCAGAAAAGCTTTACATGAAGTTTCTTTGCCTCATTAAAACTCTGAGAAAATTACTGAAGATACATTCACTGTATTGATATGGAAATGAAAATACAATTTTGGGTCAGAAAACTGATTTATCACTGGAGAATTAATGTCATACTATCTCAAAATATAGCTCTGAGGACAAAGGAGGAAGAACAATGTTGAAAATAGAAAAATACACTCCCAAACACAGAAAAGTAGAGAAGATATGGTAATACCAATCTGTGTGAAATAAAATAATCCAAATATTCTTTTTAATAAGGAGTGTGGGTATTATTTCAGCCTATTTGTGTCATCAATATTGTTGTTTCTAAAGGCATGCTCATACTAAATTTTAACTTAGGCAGAACATATTTTTTAAGAAGGATGTTTGTTGGACTGTCTTAGTATGACACTGAGAAAGCTATGGAGATTAAAGACAGCATATTATAAGGTATGCTGATCTTTAAAAAGGTAGCTGCTCCTGATCCATAGACTATAAAGCAGGTGCAAGTGCCAGTTTCAGGATGCTTGTCCTCAGCTGTTACCTGCAGGGGTTCTCACATTGTTTTGGGTGAAATCCTTACGCCAATGAGATAACTGGTAATTCGGACATCTTTTTAATGAGTTCAGAAATTAATCATCTAGGCATTAAAAAAATTTAAAGTTGAAATTCTTAAATTTAAGTGTCATTGTTTCATATTTGCTCACAGGAAATTCAGTTTAGAGGGTAACAGTGATTATAATTTTGGAAATAATTGCATTTTTGTATTTGAATTTTTGAGATTTTTGTATTAAATGTGTTTCAAATATATATATTTCTTTGGACCAGTGGGTTTTTTTAAAATTTTGAATTAAGAAAAAATTGTACTCTTGAGACTCCCAACAATGAACTCCCTTCCTACCTCATTCTTTCCAGGGCTGTCAGTGGTCCAATCCACAAGTGTTGTGCTGTCAGCAGAGGTGACTAGAGCTGCAATATCTCCCTCAGCTATCAGCTCTGCCTCTGACTTATTTCATGGTCTTGGCAACCAGTCTAACACTCTTGGATATGTCATTACCTGGTGTAAATTTTCACGGTGCCATGTAAGCCATTTGCACTGGCAGTGAGGCTCAGTCTCCCTGTGCCTTGGTTTACTCTCATGGTGAAAAGAGCAGAACTGGCTGTGCTTGCCAAGTGCATTGCACTGGGTAAATAATGAACAGATGTCAAATGCTCTGGGCTTCTCCAGTAGGGAAAAAACCCAATCATCCACCAACAAAAAGAAGATGCAGGAAAGGATAGGAGGGGTGTTATATTCAGAAAGCTTCACAGAGGCGGCAGGTGAATTATTAGGAGACTGTGGTAAACACATTTCTCATTCAAATACTTTCTTACAGATCTAAGTTTGTCTGAGAAGTTGTTTTGAAGTCATGGGACTTGGTACATTTGACTCATGTAATGTTTAACTTGCAGTATTTTATTTGCTCAAGGTTTCAAAAGTATTATAAGTTCAAATGTGGGTTGTAGGAGAGAAAAAGTCAAACAAAATCTGAATTCCAGTCAGGTTCCAGGAAGACACAAGACTCTTGCTTATCTATTAAAAAGTAAGCATTTGCCACTATCCTTTGTTTATTACCAGAAGCTGCCAGCTACTCTCGCACTATGTGATCTAAATTATATTTTTTCCTTTAGGAAGCTAACAAGCACCTAAAAATCAGTATTATTCATAGAAACCTAACCCTACATAATGAGATACCTTCTGCAAAAGGGCTCCTTGAAGCTTAGACCTTTTTGTTGTTAACTCTTTAGTTTTTTACGATATGGTTGTGTAGATATTTTTGGCTACCCTGCAAATGACATTCCTTTACAAGCTTTAAGAAAGACCTGCCATGCAAATGATAGCAAAAATAAGCCCTTTTTGATGGTTTCCATGGCTGCTTACATGCTTTATCAGTCATACTGCAGTAAAATGGAAAGTAGAAGGAGCAATGCTATGATTACTCTGAGACAAGAAGAGTGAAAGTGGCAACAAAGCCATTCTGGAGCACAAGGCTGTCCCCAGCTTGCAGAAAGCTGGGATGTTGCTGCAGTGAGATGGGGAGGGTGAGGAAGAATCAGTGTCCTGAAGGTGTCCGGGCTCAAAGGAAACCTGGGGTGACACCAGTGGGTCTGAACTTCTGGTGGCTCCAGGGACTGTTTTGAGCAGATAATAAAAATACAGCTGCAGTCTTGCAAGAGCTGAATTTAAGTCACTGGTGATAAAATCATAATACATTAAAGGAGCTGTGGTTGTAGGCTGCTGGGAGTTTAAAAATTCTTCCTATTTCTTAGAAGGCCAGACACACTCAGCAGGCAACGCCTTCCTCTGAAGTCACAGTCACCCAGCAGCTGCAGCAGAAAGCAATGAAATCATCATTGGGGTGAGCCTATGGAGGACTGGGGCTCTCTTGTGAAAACCTTCAGTGTTGTTACCCCACCACAGAGAGGGAGCACATTCCAAAACACGAGGTGGGGAAAGGAACATGCTGCCCCCAAAACGGGTTCCAGCAACTCTCCTGTTGCACCCAGGTTCTACATTTTACCTGATCCCTCCTCTGCTATGGCCCTGCTGATGTTGCAGAGTGCCTTTTGGCTGCAGTAAGCTCTCCAAGAGTGTCTTTCTTCTGCACTAAGAACTAATTTGTGGGACTGCAGTTCATACAAATAACTCATGTGTCTCCTTCCTGTTTCCTTCCCCTCAGCATTGTTAAATTTAAATTTTGTAAGTCTTCTGTGCCACCCTTTGTGACAGTGAGCAATATTGCAGTGCTTCACAGGGACTGCTAGGAGAATAAATTTTGTTAACTCTGTAAGAAAATCTCCACTGTTTAGAAGGGTTAAATTCCTTGTCAAGAATCTTGGGAAAAAAAAATTAACACTTTGGGAAAAAATATGTTTCCATGCAATTTGATAGATGTTAGATGTGTGCTCTTCTCAAAAATCCAAAGCAACAGTCTTTGCTATCCTGATTTAACCCCCATCCTAACATTTAAAAAAAACCCTTCTTGTATACAAGCTTAGAAAACAAGGGAGAGAGAAAATGATTTTACTAATTTAATTAATATATTGACCTCAGATATTTGAATGAGATTTCAGTTGGAGAGATAAAAACCCAAGAGGTGATTTGGTAGAGCAACTGAAGAAAAGTGTATCTGCTCTGATGAATTGTACAGGGCACATACAGGGTTTACTGGATATTAGTACTTCTATAAAAAATGTAGGATTCTAGTACTTGCTCTTGAAGGCTAAATTTCCACCTACAAACCAGATGGAGGGAGCTTATGAGTAAGGACAAGTCCTGTCCTACCCTAATGTACCCCTAAAACATTTGGTACACTGTAGAAAAGGCATTTTCTTAACGTAGACAGTTTTGACCCTATTTTGTTGGGGTTTTCCCTACTTGCTAGCCAGAGCCCATTTGCTAAAACCTGGAGAGGATCCTGCATGGCCTACAGGAATACACAGCTCTGGGGAGGGCAGTTGTGCAACCCCTGTGTTGTGTGGGCACTGTGGCTGCGTGGCCATGGCTGGTCCTACTGCTAGGGGATTGAGACACAAGAAATCCTGGTCTTCACGGGGCTGCTAGTAAAGGTCTTTTCCTTCACAGAAAAACATGTCATTCAGTTTTCTTCTGGTGGTACCTGACATGATGGTGGACCTGCATTCCTGCCAGTGTTTCTTGCCTTGTCTGTCATCTTTAATCTTTCTAGTTGCTCCAGGACTAATATCTACAGCTCAGAGACCTCAGTCTGTTGGGGAGGGAAAACTGGTGAGCACGAGCCACAAAAATTATGTCAGAGATACAAGATGGACTGGAGGATGCTGTGACCTGCTGACTATCTGCTGCACAAGAACCTTGGCTAAGCACTTTCACCTCTGCCTGTCCATTCTTTCTTGTCCTTCCTCCACTCTATTTAGAAAGTGAATGACTTAGGGCAGGGCCTGTCTTCTCCTGGCAGTGTGTATGTGTATAGTGTCTACTTATGATCTTGTCTGGGACTGCAGGTCCTGCTTGAGTAGCACCCAAAATACATGTTTAAGTGCCAAGTAATTAATCTTGAAAGTGGTATCTGATGGTGGAAGGTGGCAGTCCCCTCTGTTATGCAGAAATCACAATGACTGTTCTCAGTCAGTGCTTCCACATGAAAACAAACACTTAGGGATCTTTGAGAAATTTGGTCTCAAGTACAAAGGGTGTGTGGAGAGGGGTTTACACTAAGAACATGCCATTACGAACCAATTTTTCTCCAAAGTGCAGTTCTGCACATGTATGGCACACTTTCCTAGTACTTTACAAATTCTTATAGTCCCTTGATAGGGATTTTTTGATAAGAGTTTGCATTCCCGTAATATTTGTTCAAATTCCTCTCACCTTTCTGGAAGTGCTGGATTAGGTGTTTAAAACATCTGCTAGTGTGTTTTGGTTTTCTCTTTCTAACTATGTTGCATCTCATACTTGTGCAGAATCTTGGTGGACACACAGGGGGAACGTATGTCCTGTGCATACCCTCAGTGAACTCCCTCTGAGATGGATGTTGAAAGGCATTTTCTCTGCATCGGCATCACTAGTGGAAAATTGCATATCCTGCTGTGGTAGCATTCCCATGCATCTGAAATGGAAACTGACTGTCCATTGTCTGCATTCGGCTTATTTCCAGCTCAGTAATGAGTGAGACCACCAAGCATGTGTTGCCAGTTCTGAGGCATTGGTTTTACACCAGACCACCCAGAAGTCAGGTAGCAAGAGCAGAAATGCAGATGCTACAAAGTTTCCCCACTTCTTGTGCTTTGTGCTGCCCTATGGCACATGTAACACAGTGCCGCCCAGAAACTCTCCCAACCTCCCCACCAGAAGGGAAACAGGACTCCAGTTCTGACAGAGGAAATGAGGGGATAGAAAAAAAAGAGTGGAGTTAGTAACAAAGGGTAGGTGCAGCCACACTCATCACTGCAGATACACAGATGTCAGACTTTCTCTCTGCCAGGGGGTACTCCTGAAATACAAAGTCTTTGCTTGTCTAAACAGAGGATAAATATAATTTTCTCCATTCTTCAGTTAAAAGTAGAAAATTGGGAGGGAGAAGTGGTGTTCTGCTGGCAGTATATCTAACTGCTGAAGTAAAGATTCTTAAAAATAATCTTTTCAGTTTCCCATGAAGTAACAGAAAAGTCTGTCTGTATGAGGAGTCAGATCATCCTTGATGTGTTATTCCTTGTAAATTAATTGCATTATACTGTTTTCAAACTACAAACACACAGAGAGATTTAACTATGGATTAACCATACATCAGATACCTGACCTGACTTGCCATTAACCCAAAACTGAGACAGTAAAAGGTACATCTTGCGTTTTTATGGGCTGACATCACATCTGGAAAGCTGCTGCCCTCTGGTGAGTCAGCACACAAGAGATCGTACGAGTCGGATCCTCCAATCACTTGGATGGAGGAAATATGTGCTGTTCCTGCCAGCAGGCTCGTCATAACTAAGCCTCTCCCTTTATCAAGGAATTTTGAAAGCACTGCAAAGCGTCTGCTGATAAACCTCCACCTGTTCTCCCCAACTGTAACCTCAGTTGCCATTTGCAGGTTTTCTAATTTAAAAAAGTGTGTGCTGCCTCATGAACCTTTACCAGCTGCGCCTTTATTGAATTGGGGCAGGTATGTCTCTTTTTGACTGCTATCCCATGTGGTCTTGTTCATGGTAGCAGCACCAGAGCCCTGATCCAGTATGGAATGCAATGGTGGGAGCCATGCACTTGGCATGCTCCTCTTTTGGACAGTCTGGATGTAGTTCTCAATTTCTTTGCTGAAAGGAAACCCAGAAGTTCAGAGAAAAAGGGTAAAAAGTAAATTTTTGTATTTCCTCTCTGGTTGAAGTCTAGAGAGGTTTCTTTCTTCTCTTTTACTGTTGTCTGCCACAGGTCTTGATATACCAACTAAGATTTGTTGGGGACTTTTTTGGTTTGTTTTTTTGTTAGGTTTGGTGTTTTTTTGGATCTGTTCTTTCATTCACTACAGATTTTACTAGTAGGGAAAAAAATAGATATTGCAGTGTCATAATGATTGCAAATATCACAAGGTCACATAAAACAGGTAGAGCAGTGGTTTGCATCAAATGCCCTGTTGTTTTCTGCTGCTAAAACATTTGAGAATTACTCATTCACAGATTACCTGTCATTGTGTCAAATATTCTGTAATACCCCCATCATGTTCCTTTATCTTCCTTTCTATCTTTTGAGATACATGAAGAAATCCTGAAGAAAGCCTTAAAGATTGAGGCAAAGAGACATTTGGAGACAAAAGTGGGTCACTGCTACCATCTCCTAACACTGTGGACCATCAAACTTGTTTAGTAATTTCTATATTAACTGCACAGTGGAGGTTCAGTATGTCTTTGGAAAAATCACTTGTATTTATCAAAAACCTTTCATTGGCAAACAACCAATCATCATCTTATCACCTAATTGTCCTGATTTTAAAAACTATACATTGTTGTTACAGGCTTGATTTTGTTCAGTTTTAGCTTTCAGCCACCTAATTACATCATGCCTTTTTAGTTATTTGCTTGAAAGAAGCAGAGAATACTGAAAATCTGCCCCAAATATGGCTACTGACAGGCTGTGACTAAATTGCCATTTAAGTTATTGCTGTAGTAATCAGTGATTTTTCTCAAGTATCTCATATTACAAGGAAAAATGTCAAGATTAAGGATGGTTCTCTTTTTTTCTTTCTTTTTTCTTTCTTTTTTTTACCCCAGAATGTGCCCTGAAGCATAGATATCAGGACTGGACAGAGACTTCCAGAGTCAGACTGCAACAGCTGTAATATTTGCAAAAGTAACATAGAGCCCTAAGATTTGCTAACAGGTCTTACCAGCTTCTGGCGAGATTCAGGCTTCACAGCATTTCAGGTAAAATAGTGCATTAATCTAGTCTCAGAAAAAAATTAAAATCATCCTAAAATGAGCATCCAAAACAAATGGGATGAGTTGCTTCCTGAAAGAGATTGTCTCTGAATGCAGAGGAACCTTAAACAGCTATCATAGCCTCATTTCCTGATTTTTAGATGGCTGAAGGTGTGAAAAATCCCAAATAATCTTACTGTGCTCTGCTATTCTGTGATTTTAATAGGATCATAGCTTTAAGTGTAATGGCGGTGTTACTCTGGTGAAAACAGGATTACCCCAAAGCATCCCATTGCTCTAGACTGTCATCAGGGACTGATGTGCAAGTACAAGCAATTGAGACTCTCACAGGGACTGATGAAGCATTCAGTCTGTGAGCATGGAACACTCTGACTTTAGTCCAGATAGCCTTTGCCTGAGGTGGCAAGCCTTGCAAAGGGATTTCTCAGAAAAATCCTTCTCCTCCCATTCTGATCCATCCCCTTTGTCCTGCACAAAAAAACAAACAAAAAGATCCAACAAAACCCACATCCAGCTGAAGCCTGTCCAGTGAATTTCAGGGAACAGGCTATTTTTATTTCATTTACATCCTAATAGTGTGCAGAGAGGATGACTCCTGCTGAATGAACAGGAAGGAAAGGAGGTTTGAGTGTGGCATTATCCCAAAACACTTCTGGGCTGTGCCTTTAACCCCTTGATGGCTGTTTTATAACAACCCTCTCCTCTTCCAGTCTGCATATACCTCTCAGCTCACCCAGCCCTCTCCAAGTTTCACACACACCGGTGTTTTCTGCTGTCACAAAGTCTGAGAGGCTGCGCTCAGTCATTCTGCAGATACATGAACAGGCTCTTTGGCAGAGGTGCGTCCCTGCAGCTCCTCAGGACGGTTACTGCCCCAGGGCAAGGACACACACAGGTGTGTCATAGCCAGCTACATGGGTATCAGAAGGGAAGCAGGGATGTTGAAATTTCTGGAAATGTGCCTCTGTACTTTGCTTTCTTCAGCATGTCAGATGCAGTCTGCTTGATAAGTTTCTTTCTCTAATGGAGCTCAGGGTGATTTGTAATAAAGTTGAGTGGAGTTTACACCCATTGATGTTTATGGAGCTGTTCTGCATTAAAAAAAAAGTGAAACAGACTTTAAAAGGTGGAGACAGAGTTGTTTGGAAGGATCCAGTAAAGATCTCTTTTCTATGGGATCTCTCTCTGTTAAACTGTTGGACCTTAACGAAGTGCATATGCTAATTCCTGCTCAGAAAGTCTCAAAACCCCTTGAAGTTATTAGTAAACCATGTGTGACAGAAGCCTGTTTGCTTTTCACATTTAACAGTGGTATTAGAATGGGGTTTTTTTACAAAAAAAGGCAGCAAAGGCAGAAAAAAACCCAACAAAAGCCTATTTTCAAAAGGAACTTCCAATTCAGTGGAAGCAAGCTCTACCATTGCTGCTGTTGGCAACTTCCTGGTGAATTTTGTGTTATCTGGGAACAGCCAGGAGAGTCATCTCTTGAGTAGGGAGGATGTATGGGAGGGAGATTCAGCTCACTGCTTCCTACAACTGTGGTGTGATACTCCTGAAAACTCATCTGCAAAGGCAGGAATGTTGCTGGATTTTGTTGCCTGTGGTAGCATGAAGCTGGGGTGCATACAGTGACAACTGCATTAGCCATAGGAACCCTTCTCCTGCACACAGTATATTCATTTCATCACAGAGACAAAAATAGAGGTACCATTGCTCAGTAGACATAGGAAATATTATCAGATTTTATACACATATGATCCCACTGCACAAAGTAGCAGAGATTTTTTTTTATTTCCACTCTTCAGAGAGTTTGTATTCATGATTTGTAGAATGCTTATTATTTCATCCCAGTGAATAAATACTTTGATAACAGATCAAGGATATTCCAAAGCAGATTTCTTTCTATATTGTTGGAGCAATTGTGGTTTTACATTACCAGCATTTGTTGGCCATCTATCAGGCAGATTTATATTGCCATTTGGCAAAAATGCTGGGAAAATAATGTGAAGTTTGCAACTACAGGCAAAATTCCACTCCATTCTATTAAGTGTGGGTAACACATGAAAGTAGATAGTAATAAGCACAATATGTGGGTGAATTAAGTATCCAAATGTTTAGAAAGACTGAATGACACAAACAAAAGCCTATCTGAGAATTTTATAGCTTTCTGAAAAATCTCAGTGTGCCCAAAAAAGATAACTTGCTATTTTCAGGAGTCAGTGGAAACAAAAACTAGAAATCTGCTCAGAAAAAAACCAGCAACAAACAAACAAACAAAAACACCACATAAAAAGGTTCATATCCTGTAATTTTCTTAGTATAGTATCATAAGTAGTTGCCATCCAGTCTAACCATTCTTCCTGCACATAAATCATATTCCTGTTTCTGTGGCCTGGAAATAATGTGTGGGGAAATCCTCCTCCTCCTAAAAATGAATGTTCACCTCTGTTAGATCCCCCTTGTTAAATACGGAATTGCTGTTGAGAATGGAAAGAACTTTCTCCAAGTGCAAGAAGCTCAGGGCAATACTGATGCAATGTTAGTATGAGCCACTGAAATGCCAGTTAAACTCTAACCTAATTTCTACCACAAAACCAATGTTTTTGAGCAGTCAAGAGAGGAGACCAGGGACAAAAACCTTCTATCAGTTGGAGGTGTTTAATGTACAGCTTTGGGATATTTCAGTTAATCTCTGAGGCATCTGGGTCAGCATCCTGTTGATAGGGAGAGAAGGGCTGAATACCTCAGGTAAAGCCTTAGCTGAATCTTTTGCCAGAAATGGTTTGTGCAGTATGAAGCAGGCTGGATCAAGCACCTTGCCTAAAGGGTTGCTGAAGTAACCCTTTTTTCTGACGACCAGAGCTCATTGGCAGAGGAACACCCAGGGCTCTGTGTCTGCAAGGATGTTCAGTGGCAGCAGGGAACCTAGAGATTGTTTTTGGGAAAGGAGTGTTTTCAGTCACGCCTTTCTGCACAGTGTTTGCCAACGTACGGGTGGTTTCCTGCACAACAGGTTTTAGTGTACCTCCTTCCTTGAGTATTCATTCCTCTGGTTCAACACACAGAGACCTTTCCTTGTTGTTTCTGGCCTTTTGGATTTCAGTCCAAGGACCAAATACTGAGGCATTAGGTAACTCAGAATCTGCTTTGAGATGAGGTTCAAACTACCTAGTCTTGAGTAACATGTCAGAAGTTACTGAGATAGAATCTTCCATGTTCAGAAGCCTGGGTTTATGCAAGCATGGAATAAGACCAAACTCTTTTCCCTGAGTTTTTCACCAATGTTGAATAAAAGGTGAAAAGAGAACTCCAGCTAAGTCACCATCAGGTGCTGAAAAAAACCTGACAGCCCCTGCCTGCCCTTGGTACCCATTAGATATGATATACAGAGGAAGAAGGCTGAAGACAACATCAAGTAAACCTATGGAACATAGTCCAAACTCCCAAAAATTAGAAGTATAGTCTCAGTTCAGCTTCTTGGATGAAAGAAGGAATTCTTTACCAAAAAGAGAGAAATTTGCCTGAGTAATATTGGGGGTTCTCTTAAGTTATTAATTTATTTCCTGATGTCATTTTACTGTTGTTTCCAATTTGCTTTCTTAGTATCTTTCAAATTCTCATAAAGACAAAGAAATGTCTTCTGTTTCATATTCATGTAACACTGGAGTGTTTGGCTGAGCACATATGACACAGATACCTATTTATATTTTAAGTGAGATTACAAATCTCTGAAGAGACAAGAAAGATAGTTATGGTGCCCCTTAATTATACTTCTTCCATCTTCTCACACCTTGCTATCAGGGGTTGGAAATTGCTAAATTTAATGGAACTAAATTATGGAAGATTGCACAGGACAACCTGAAGTTGACTTACTAACCTTGATGTTATCAGAAGAGATTTTTACCTCTCCTTCTTCTATCCTCCCCTTCAGGAAGGCTCTACTTTTCATTGCCCCTGCAACCTTGGGAAAGTGACAGTATTGCCTTTTGCATCAAGGATAAAAGTAAATATCTTAAAAATATGTTTTTAATCATGCTTCTGAAGGAGATTAACTTAATTTGTCCCAAGTTCTCCCCATGTCAGTGCTGGGTGAAATTCCTGCATATTGTTGTAGGTTGTTGGCTCTTAATATAAGAGATGAGTCATTGTACCATTCTAGCAGTGAATAAACTTAATCCTGGGAATTGTAGTTAACTGATCAAAGAAGGATTTTTTTGTGGTTTTTAATGAAACTTGAAGTAGCCTGTTACCACTGTCAGCCTGTTTGTAAAAGCAGGTGGCTATGGGTGGGGAGTGAAAGTCTAACAGGTTGTTCATATGGCATTTTCAAATCACCTCCTCAAGCCCATTAATTTTAGCTCTTGAACTTTGTAACACAGCCCACAGAAACCACACAGGTTATCACTGCTGACACTCAATAATATCACAAAGGGAAAAAAGGAGGACTGCAGTAAAACTCTTTCAAATAGAGAAGGTGATAATCCCTGATCTAATGGCTGTGGAAGGAACTGTGTCCTAAAATGCCATTTTAACACCTTCACTCAGTGTCCTGTCAGTAGGCAGCATATGAAGTGACAGGTACAAAAAAGCCACACACAATGTTCTCTACGTAAGTGAGTGATCACCTCCAGCCACCCTTCCCTGAGCTCTCCTCCCATCACACATGAACGGTGCTGTCACAGCCCTGCAACACCCTTGTCTCATTCATCACAGATCTGGTAGAAATTGCCATCTCAGTCAGTTGCTCTTTATTCAGGGACAGGAAATTAAGCCCTCTGGAGGCAGAGAGAGTCAAAGTGAGAGTGGCTGTGCAAAGCAGATCATCTAATGACTAGAGACAGGCAATGTTCAGATTAGGTATTTGCCTTGGTTACTTGGTATGGAGCAGAAGAGGAAATGTTAAGTCTTTTGAAATTTAAGTTTTTAGTAGGAATGTTTGGAAATTTCTCATACATATGAGAAAGAGACATTCCTGTCAGACATTTCTGCTTTCAGGACTATAGGTCTCTTTGTTTCTCTGTGTACTTTGGCAGGAGATACTGCAGAAGATCACCCAGTGGTAACAGCCTTCATTTGAGGCATGGGGAAGTTTGATTTGTCTCCAGGTCAGAATTGGGATGGCCAGAGATAGTGCCCAGAGCTGCAAATTCTCAGTGAATGGAAACTGATTGCTCAGTGACAGCAGATGAACACATTTTCCTTTTATGTTTCAGCCTGAATGAAACTGAGGGAGAGGCACTGCTCTTTAAAAATACCTTGTGTGGGAGACATATAGCTGGACTTTCAGGTTTTCAGGTTCTGAAGACCACAGTCTTTTTTATAGTAATCACCTGTAAGACCTTTCCTCAGGTAAGTATTTAAAATGTATTGCAGTCAGTCAGTATACCTGTCATAAAGATAAGCACTGGAATTACAATACCTGTCAGGGCTATTATCTGATAAAACTTTTCTTGGTTCAATAAACTGAATTGCAGTTACTTTCTCTTTATTCGTCAGCTGATTGCAGGCTGAGGAGAAAATGAGCAGCAGGAAGGAGCTTGAACTGTGAGCTTTTGTTTTATTGCATTAAATAAGTGGTTGTTGACTGCTGGAACTTTCCCCCTCCGCCTGAATTACAGACTGGAAGGTGATCATTTTTGCATGCAAGCATGATGGTTAGGAGTACCCTTTACTCTCAAGTGTCTAAACATCTGCTCATTTGCAGAGCCGCAGCAGGTAATTCTGCCAGTAGCTCTGCCAGGATGTGTAGAACCAGCGCTTTTGTTTGAGTTCCTCAAAGAGTCAGGCAAACACAGCCTGATTATTAACATCGAAACAGTAAGTTGCAGCCACCCTTGCAGCAAGGAGATGTTTACATTTCAGAAAGTCATTTGGTTTACACCTACAATGGGCTATTTGATGCATCATTTATTGCTTTTTGTCGAAGATGAGAAGATTCTCTTGAGAGCATTTGCACTCAGCAAAACCTGCAAACATCCTGTAGAGAGCAAAATTTTGTTGTCTGCATCTAAAGTTCAGGGCAGAAGACCTTTCTGTTTAGAAGGCACTCACAGGATCCTGTGTCATATATGGGCTTTTGAGACCATATGGAGGTATTGAAATGCTCATACCTGGGCAAGGTCAAACTGCCAAATAATGCCCACTGACTCAGGTTCATGTTGGTGAAGGTGATGGGGAAGATGTGTCTCTTCTGAATCTCAGTCATCGATTTCATGTTTGAAGAAGTCATTTCAAGAGTGGCAGCAGGAGATGAGCAGACTGTGGAGCATTAGGAAGGACAGGATCTCCATGGGATTTTTTAGATACCCTGCAGAGGCAAAAGCCCAAGCCACAGAGTACAAGGAGAAGTGGAGAGAGTGTTTTGGAAAGCCTTGGGGTGGGAGAGACTGAAAACTAGTCCTCTCTGTCAGCAGCAGGCATACTCTCTCTTCATCCACAGGCTAACCAAACAAGATAACCAAATAACCAAACAGAAGTCTGAGATACAGGCAAGGAGGAAGCACCACAGCTTTGTTCAATGTGTCTATTGACAACACTGATGATGTGACAAATGGCAGTCTTGGAAAGCTCCAAATTGGGTGGAGTAAGCAGTGTGCTACAGGTCAGGACTGCTGTGCAGAGGGACTTCAATCATAGAATCATAGAATGGTTTGGGTTGGAAGGGACCTTAAAGATCATCTAGTTCCAACCCTCCACCTTGGGCAGGATCACCTTTCCCTAGACCAGAGCTGCATGCAGCCTGGTCTTCAACACTTCCAGGAATGGAGCATCCACATCTTCTCTGAGCAACTTGTGCCCGTGCCTTGCTGCTCTCACAGCAAAGAATTTCTTCCTGGATAGGTCCAGAGAAGGGTCACTGTAATGATCAGGGTTGGAGGACAGGGTATTCAAGGGTGGGTGGGGGACATTGGACTGGTGTAGAAAACTGATAAGAAAAATACTTCAAAAAATGCTCTGTCATTGTGTCTGTTTACCATTATCTCTTCGGATACCTGAAGGTTATGTGCAAAATGGACCGTAGCAAAAAGGTCTTAAATTCTATGTAAAGTGAAGTAAAAACTGTGCAAAATCAGGAGAAGAGGGGAGGAGAAGCACTCGCTTTGCAAGACTCTCTCCGCCTGGGGAGGCTGGAGCTGGCCACCCTTTCCCACTGCGTTTCTCCTCACCGCCGCCTGCGGAGTCTGTCACCGGGAGCGGAGGCGCTGCCAGCCAAGGGACGGCAGAAACCAGCCGTGCCACACGCGTGAGTTCTGAAAAACCCTGCTCCTGCAACCCTGCCGTATTTCTGAGAGCCAAAGTCGCTGCCTGCCGAGATGGGAATCATGACTTTGCCCTTCTCAGTGTCTGCCCGACTGAAAGGCGGCTACAACTTGAGGGCAGGGACCGCACGTCTCAGCTGCATTTCAGAGGACTGCACTCAAACAAGCTGTCAGACCCACCGGGGCCACAACGTTACCATCACTAGGGGCAGAGAAAAGAACAAAAAAGGCAGAAACTGTTCACCCCTCCCTCTCAGCAGAAAGGTAGAAGGTGATGGTAAAAGTGCCCTAAGCTTTTAAAGTAACCTCACCTTATTTTTTTCCTTTCTCTTTGCCTCTTTTACAATTAATGAAATAAAAAATATCGGATTTTGGTATCGACAAATAACTTTGTTTGAGTTTTAATCTCATTTTGAGGAGTACTTAAACCTAAAGCTCTCTCTGCAATCCGCAGAGAGCTCTCTTTGCTGCTCTGTGATGACCGGACTGTAACAGCTGGTTCTGCCTAGGAAAGAGGCGGGGAAGGAGAGAACTCTTTCCTGTCTGCAGCTCCCTGGTGGAAGGGAGCAAAGAAAAAGGAGCCAAACTCTTCCCAGTGCTGAACAGCAACAGGATGAGATGCAATGAACATGACCTGGAACATGGGAAATCCCATTAGTCATCGGGAAAAAAACATGAAAAAGGGTATGAAATCATTGATCTTGGAGGAATTAAAATCTGACTTGACAGCTCTCTGAGCAGTCTGATCTAACTGGGCCTGCTTCAAGCAGTGAGACAGATGAATTCCAGAGGTCCCTTCCAAACTAGATTATTTTATGATTTTGTGAAAATAATTTGGAGTTAAAAGTATCTACATTTTAAAAGTAAATGGTTGGCTTCCCTAGGTTTCTGTACACAAATTTCAATGTTCCTTAATATGCTTTTAAAAATCCAAATGTTTCCATACTGTTTTTGCAAATTTTCTTAATTATGCACATATATAAAAGAAATTGGTGGGACGTTATCTCTGTTGTACGGTTGTACATTGTCATCATTGTAGGTTGTAAAATACTGTGAAAAGTTTCCATTTCATTTAGCATGCACTAGTGACGTTTTTGTTATCCTATTTAGGACCACTAGCCATGTATCAGAATATGACAGTGCAAGGTCCTGCCCAATCTGTATCAGAAAAACCAGTTTATACCACAGGGAGCTTCTGAGTTCAATAGAAAGAATGTTCTTGTGTTCTTAAGGAGGTTTTTAAGTGTGGGGTGGGTTTTTTTTTCCTTTTCTTTTGGTTTTTTGTTTACTTGTTTGTTTGTTGTTTTGGTGGAGTTTTTGTTTAGTTTGGGGGTTTTTTGGTGTTTTTGTTTGCACTGACATTTAGGACAAATGAGCTAGAGGGAGAACTGAAGTGAAAGCACCAAAAAAGAAAGATATGTGAACTTCTATAAAAATCCAAGTTTAGTTCTGAGAAACAGCTCATTGTGCATCTCCTGGGGGAAAAAAAAAAGTCTTTTATTTGTCTCGAAAGTAAAGACAAGTCATGAAAGTATAGAGCTTTTCTGCCTGTGTTGTTGTGATATAAACATATGACATCTTCTAGAAAAATCAGTGTAAAAATACTTCCTGTATGCCAAACTGTAGATATAGAATTCCTGGAAGCAAGTCATAGCAAACTGCTGGGAATACCTCTTAAGTAAAGGAGATCAGAAATTGATTTTGAGAAGTTTCAGTTTACATAGACTTATTATGCCATGAAAGACAATAGTAGAGTGCAAAGTAATGGAAGAAAGACTACTATCATAATTCAGAAATAACTAAAAGGTAGGTGAACCTTTGACTTTTTACTGACTATGTGCTCAACTGATGTTGAGCTTTTTCTCCAGGTATGTTTTTCCATATTTTCTGTACACAGAGGGAAGTCATGGGACTTTAAAATAAATATCTCTCCTTAAACCTGACCATTGCTGCCTGTCACTTGATTTAAGGCATCTTTCCTCACTGCTTTTTAATTTCCATTCACCTAAAAAACACACGCAGTCCTTACAAGACTTATTTTTTGCTGTTTTGCAGGCTAAGATTGCTTTGTACTATAGCATTGCCCAATACTCTCAGGTGAAGTGATTCAGCTTTGAAAAACCGGTTCTTCCTCTTTTCTAATTCGACTGTCTTGGTTACAGAACACCAAGGGAGTGGATGTCTGACTCATCTTTTTCTTACAGCTGCATCTGTAAATGAAAAACAGATGCAGAAAACATGCCGAAACACTTAAAAAAACCAAGCTGATCTTTTTCAGAGATCCTTCCTTCACTCCCCAGCAACAGCATACTTGACTGTAAATTGCAGAGTCTTTCACGAGGGACTTTAGCACATTGCTGCTTTTTAGGGCTGCTTGGTTAGTTAATTATAGATCAGAAAAGCTTGGGGAAAGGGATGTGTGAGCAGAAAGCACCAAATAGCTCTTGCTCTCCAAACGGGGTGATTTTGTAGCTAAGTAAGGACATATCAAGTTTTGTTTTTCTTTTTTCAAAGGATTTCTTTAAAAATCAAGGCTTATATTTTGAAAGATGGTGGTTTGTTTTTTCTCCAAGCTTTGTGGCTCCCATTGCAGTATTGCATGTCAAAAATTGTTTAAATATCACAAAGAAACAGTGTCTACTGTAGGTGGACAAGCAAATATTTTCCTCTGGTGACAAAACAGCTTTAATCCTGTTTACCTGGTTGTCTATACTAGACATCATTCAAGTAAAATGACATAATATCTAGAAGGTTAGGTTCTATTTGACGTTGTAGTTATGTGTGTGACCATGGCAGATAATTCAAACAGTTTTTATTATGTTGTGCATTGTTTATAGGATCTAAAGATCATTTAATGCAACTGTGTTTACCATATAGGAAATTTCGCTTGTCCTTAACAGGGCCATATACAGAGTAGTAGAAATAAATGACAAAGATAGCTGCTATCACACTATCTTCTGTATTTGTACATGAATACAGTTACCATGTGCAGAAGGAACACATATTTGTCAATGGATTTATACTTTGCAGATGTTTCTCTTGTCTTAGGTACTGTATCAGGTCTTAGGCATCATAACTGCATTTAAGAACAAAGCTCAAGTAAAAGAGAACACTGAAGATGCGTGGAGTGCAATGGTGCATATGCACCTTTATTCCATGAAAACTTATTCTATGGTTTATTTCCAGCTTTTTCTTTTTTTTTTTAAATATATGCTTTCTTTCTAAATTACAGCCAAATATAAAAAAATGGAAGGTTTTTTTTGTAAATATTTGCTCAGTAGTTTTATAACCAAAGACGTTTATTACTATTTATCTTAGAAGATTCAGTGAAGCTGCTCCAGACAAAATAGGTAAGAATTGTGCAAATTGCTGCAGAAAGAATGACTTGGACAAATACATTGTAAAGGACAACTATTTATTTCATGTTTGCTTATACCCTTGAATGTACACATGTGATTTCTGGTAAATTCCGACACAGTTTTGCTGGCTGCAGTAGCTTTTCAGTGATAATCAGATATCTGAACTAAAGAACTGCTTTCAGCACAAAGTGCAAGACCTCCAGTGGAGCTAAATTTTTTCTTTCCATTACAGACTAGGAAGGGACTTGGTTACAAAATTCAGCTGTGGATTCTGTGTACCATAGGCCAGGTCTTTCACTTTGGAACAACCCCTTCCAGCCGTGTGTGGTATGGGGTGTACAACCATAAAGGGACGTTTGCTCAGTCACTGGGAAGGAGACATTTTGAATATTTGAATGGAGTCCAGATTTACAATTCTATCCCTCTGCAAGTGAGGAGGATGTTTAGGAACTGCATTTGGTCCAGACAAGTTGTTAGTTCAGTTTGTTACTAGATATTTTTTTCTTGAATCAGGTACAATACCAATACTAGGAAACATCCATTAAAGAACATAGTTTTTAATTCCCTGCTCTTCATCCATTCCTTGATAGCATTGTGTTCCTCTCTGGCTAGACAGCATGAGTCAGCTCATTAACTTTCAGAGCAGAATTGCTAGGAGGAAAAACTTGCCACTGAAAATAATAGGATTCGCTGATTGAGGCACCATTTAGTCTTTTTCTTTAAATTATAAGTCTGTTTCTGAACAAGTGACCCCTATATGGTAAAAGAGGAGCTTGCTCTTCTGGCCTGGGATGTTCAAAAGTGTCACTTTTAGGCATGTTTGGTATTAAGAGATGTCAGGAAGATCAGATTATTTTATATCCAATAAATGATGAGCCTGAACACAGTGCGTGTTTACTTCCTGCTCATTCTTGAAAAGGGCATGAAAAAAAGGATTAGCTAAACAGTGTGCTGTTCTAGCTGCTGCTGCTGTCTATATTTCCTTTCCTTACACAGTACCTGATGGAAAATTCCTATTGCGTGCAATCAGAAAGAGCCTTTCAGTCCTGTTGTGTATCTGTTCCACCAAATTCAATAACCAATTACAGACCTCTAAGTTGATAGGGATCTCTAACAAAACCCATCATCTACTAAATTCCATGAACTTGAAATTTATATGAAGTGCCTACAATGTGGCTTGGTTCTAATCCACTACATAAGGTGGTTTTCCAGAGACATTATCACCCGGCGAAGAGGAATTAATTAAACGTGGATGAGACACAGGAAGACATGATGTCTGACAGAACAGGACATTAGCAGTATATGCAGGGGTGGGGTCTTCTGCTTTCTGGATAAGGCTGCTCTTCCCCCATTGAAAACAGACTTTGTGAAGTCTGTGTATGTAGTAGCTCTGACTAGATTTTTTTTTGGAAAGAGAACTCATTCTGTGCCAAGAGAAATACAAAGAACGACTGACTAATGGGAACAGGCAGCAGCAGTAGCACTTCTAGACCAGAGGGGATCTTTCAAACAATTAACTTCAGAGACTGCTCAGCTGGGCTTTATGTATAAACCTGGAAGTCTGGTTTCATCCAGAGATACGCAGGTGTTTTGAGTGAAAGACAATTCCTGTGGGCATGTAACAACAGAGAATTGTTGTTTCAATTGAAGGAGAAGTATTAAAGATGTGAGTTTATGGTGCAAATGAGCACCAGTGTGACTCAGGAGTGTCATACTTTTCATCAGTGCTGTCTGAGAATAAAGTTATATGAAAGGTTATGTTAGGGCTTCTCTGAATTGAAAACATGAAGCAGTAATCAAATTCACCACATGACTTGATTTGGATAAAAGTGTGTTTAATCTGAGGTGCTGCAAATGAGATTATTTACTGTCTTCAGTCACAACAGTATTTGTTATCTGTTATTTAGACATGCCATTACTTTAAAGTTTTTCAGGTCAGGGAAGCCTAGATATCTTCAATACTTATAAAAGTTAAGTTACATGACAGACACACACTGATCAAGCCTCTTGATGAGGGAGTTGTCTCTCCTGTATCAAAATTTTGCAATTTAATTTTCCCCTTCTCCAAATATTTAAGGGCTTATTGTGCAGAAGCAGGAACCCAAGTCAACCCTAAAGGAGTGGCTTATCTTCACAGAATCACGGAATGGGTAAGATTGAAAGGGACCACAGTGGGTCACCTGGTCTAACCCCATACTAGAGTGCATTGCACAGAACTTGATCCAGATGATTCTTGAATGTCTGCAGTGAAGGAGACTCCACAACCACTCTGGGCAATCTGTTTCAGGGCATGGTCACCCACACAGTAAAGAAGTTCTTCCCCATATTCAGGTGAAACTCACAGTGCATCAGTTTCTGCCTGTTGCCTCCTGACCTATTGCTTGGCACTGCCAAGAAGAGCCCAGCTCCATCTTCTTGGCACCCTTCCTTCAGATACTCACAGACATTGATGAAGTCCCCCCTCAGTCATCTTTTGTTCACGTTGAACAGGTCCAGATCCCTGAGCCTTTCCTCATAAAAGAGCCGCTTCAGTACCCAGATCATCTTTAGTATCCCCCACCGGATGCACTCCAGGAGCTCCATGTCTCTCTTGTACTAAGGAGCCCAGAATGAACACAGCACTCCAGATGTGGCCTTGCCAGGGCTGAGCAGAGGGGCAGGATCGCCTGCCTCGACCTGCTGGCAATGCTCTTCCTAATACAATCCAGGATACCAGTGGCCTTCTTAGCCACAAGGGCACACTGCTGGCTTGTGGAGAGCTTGTTGTCCACCAGGACCAGGTCCTGCTCCACAGAGCTGCTTTCCAGCAGGTCAGCTCCCAGCCTGTACTGGGGCAGGGGGTTATTCCTCCCCAGGTGCAGGACCCTGCATTTGCCTTTTTTGAATTTCCAGCAGTTCCTCACTGTCTGTCTCACCAACCTGTCAAGGCCCTTCTGAAGGGCTGCACAGCACTCTGGGGTATCGGCCACTCCTCCCAGCTTTGTGACATCTGTGAACTTGCTGAGGAGGCCTCTGTCCCTTCATCCAGGTCATTGATGAATGCTAGGAACAGGCCTCCAACTAGAACCTATGCCACTGACTATGACCCTCTGGGATCTGCCATTCAGCCAGTTCTCAATTCACTTCACTGTCCACTCATCCAGTTCATAATTCCTGAGTTTGCTTATGAAGGTGTTGGGAGAGTCAGTGTCAAATGTCTTGAAGAAGTCAAGACAGACAATATCCACTGCTCTCCCCTTGTCCATCTAGGTGGTTGTTCCATCACAAACAGTTGTCAGGTTGGTCAAGAATGATTTATTTTGATTGAATTCACGCCAACTACTGCTGATCACCTTCTTGTCGTCCATGCAGATAGACATGACCTTCAGAATGAGATGCCAGCTCTCTCAGCCTTTGTACTGCACCCCATCAGGGCCCATGGATTTGTGGATGTCAAGTTTGCTTAGGTGTTCTCTTACCCAACCCTCTCTGACCAAGAGAAAGTCTCCCTTTCAGTGTTGCTTTACCCTTGACTCCTGGCCAGAGATTCCTGAGAGTTGATCTTGTCAGTGAGAACTGAGGCCGAGAAGTAACTCTGCCTTCTCTGCATCCTCTGTTATGAGGATCCACCCTCCACAGAGTAATGGGCCCACATTATCCTTAGTTTTCCTTTTGTTACTGATGTATTTAAAGAACCCCTTCTTGTTCTCCTTGACATCCTCCGCCATATTTAATTCCAGGTGGACCTTGATCTTCCTCATCTTATTTCAACTTAATCTGACATGCTCTATATATTCATTACAAATGGCCTGATCCTCCTACTCTCTCCTGTGTATCTCCTGTTTATGCTTGAGTAATGAGAAGAATTCTTTTTTCATCCACAGTGGTTTCTTGCCTCCTTTGCCCAGTTTCTTGCTCATTAGGGTATATTATTCCTGAGCCTGAAGGAAGAGGTGGTATATGAATTTCAGCAGGAAGGTTCCCGCTTTCTCCACTTGCCTGAAAACCCCCAATCTATTGTGATCTAGCTAACTAGTGGTGAAAGTATTTAAAAGTAGAAGGTGGGACCCGAAGACAAGGATTTTCAAGTTGTCATGTTTTACTCCACTGGAAAACAAACTCTAAGCAGCCTACCCACTTCCCCAGAGCAGAACTGGGTAGAGAAATGGAAGGATAGAAGCCAGAAAACTCGGTAAAAGCCAGAAAATTTTTGGGTTGAGATAAAGGCAGTTTGATAGGGAAAGCAAAAGCCAACTCATAAGCAAATTAAAACAAAGAATTTATTCATTGCTTCCCATGGGCAGGCAGATGTTCAGCTATCTCCAGGAGAGCAGGGCTGCTTCACATGCAAGAGTGACTTGGGTAGACAAACTCCATCACTCCAAATGTCCCCCCACTTCCTACTTTTCCCCACATTATATACTGAGCATGAAATCATACAGTATGGAATATGCTTTTGGCCAGCTGGGGTCACCTGTCCCAGCTGTGTCTCCTCCCAGCCTCCCACGTACCCTCAGTCCCCTCCCCAGTGTGGCAGTACAAAAAGCAGAAAGGGCCTTGGCTCTGTGTAAGCCCTGCTCAGCAATAACCAAAACATCTCTATATTATCAGCCCTGTGCTCAGCACAAATGCAAGAGACAGCCCCACGGTAGATACTGTGAAGAAAATTAACTCTACCCCAGCCAAAACCAACACATAAGTGCATTTAACATTATGCCTATTAGAACAAGCAAAAAATATAGACAGCTATATTTGCATTCTGCTCAACAATTTGTTTACCTTAAACAAGTTCATAGTTCATTTGAAGAAGAATTAATAGAATTTTGTGTGTTTTCTATGACTGTCCAATGACAAATCCTACACATACAGTGTCAACAATCTTTAATGATTTTAGTAGTTGGGTCCCTTCCTGCAGAATGTTTCAGTCGTACATTTAGAAACTTGCTTAGAAGTAAAAATCTGCAACTAGCTACATAAAATGATGACAATAAGTTGTGTGTCTGTGGAAATGGAATAACTGCATACTCATATGGAGCATACTTATATGTACATGGAATGTTGAAAGTAAGTCTATCTCTGAGCAAAAATGTGAGGCAGCACAAATGCTACCTTGGTTTGTAAGCTTTTGGTCTGAATCACACTCTTCAGCCTCTGTAGTCAAGCATAGTCTTGACCTTTTGCGCAACACACATACTGCAGAATTAACTGGAGGTTTTTTCCATCTTTGAAAGGCAAAACTTTTATCATACAATGAAATAGCTTTGTGATAAAATTGTTCTACTTAACCTTGGGACAAGGCCAATGTTCTGATCATTAGTACAAGGTCTAAAAAGATTATGACAGTGATCACACCATAGATTTCTTTGAGTTATTCATTGCCTGCAAAATTGGCACAGTTTCAGCTCCTATCCTGCCCCTACCCCTCTTCAGTGCTGCCATGTCTGCACACACGGTTGTTAGTGGCACTCTGGGGATTTTTTTCATTGTATTCACAGCTGTGAATGGCAACACAGAATCATCTGAAATGAAATTTCTTCAAATACACCTTGTGGAAAGCAGAGCACTTGAAAAGGCTGTACTGACCTTAACAGATACCTTAGCCCTGTACAGTGTTCCCATCTCAAAGTCTGTTCCCATAAAGGGCAGCCTCTATTTGAAAGAGGAAGCAAACACCTGCATGTCTGTTTCTTTCTTTTTGCATTTACATAATACAAAAAGAAAGCTGCAGTCAGCGTTGAATTATTCTAGCTTGCTGAATTATTCTTAAACTTTTGTTCCTGAATTTAATGATACAGTAAAATCAGAAAAAATATTTACCACTATTACTATACACTTCCATACAGTCCAAGGGGTTACTTCTCAGAAAGTTTTAAAGAAAAAAATGCTCTCTTCTCCCACCATCATAAAATGTAAAAAGATGAAAATACAGAAAAAGTGATTTGTCTCTAAATCACACATTTGGCACATTATGGCATAATGGCACAGAATTTTGCTTGAAACATATGTATATGGAATTACTAGTCTGTATTTCAAAAGTAATAAAAAAAAGATTAATAGGAGATGGCTTGTTACAACTTGTATTTTCCTTCTTTACAAGTATTCTAATCACTCCATATTTACTGAGGTGTCACATGTTCCTGGCTATAACCCATGACCTAATGAGAGCTGTCAGTCTCTCACCCACGCATGGACTGTGCATCTCCTTCCAGAATTTCCTAAAATACTCCTGGGCATGTCCAGAGACATGCCAGAAACAGTATTGGGGAATCTGCCTCTTTGTGTCTTAACAGAGCAGACAGCTGTCTTACTGTCTGTAGCAAAGCTGTAAGACAGACTAATTAGTACAACCCTAGAACAATCCATTTTAAGATTTAAAGATCTGAAGTCTATACTTACTTATGAAAAATAGTTTATATTTACTAGATCTCAACAGGCACAGGCCTATTTTCCACATAATTTTGATACAGACTATAAGAACCCTTTTTCCCTGTTCTCTATTTTTGGAACACATCCAATATCTGCCTACCATTATCACTTTTCTCTGGCCATGGCTGGTAAAAGGATCTTGAGTGAGCTCTTTGGAATACACAATCAGCTGGTATGCAGTTTGAGGGGTCCTCCCACCTGTTTTGCACAGGGATGAGGAAAAGCCTGGAATTTCAATGCGAATGTCATTGGCTAATCCTTTTTCTGGAGGCAGAGCCTTATGATTGCGCTTTGTTTAAAAAGCAGATGAGCTTGTCTTAATGTAGGTCATGGTGGCTGTTAACACAGAATTCTCCAGGGTCTTGCCAGTGCCTTGGAGGATGTCAGGACAGGAGCTGAATCATCAGTGTCTAAAGGCAGAGTTTAAATGGGAAATAGCTTAACACAAAGCAGTTGATTACAAGGAGCAGAGATGGTCAGTTAAAGAAAGGCAGTGCCTGTAGTCAGTAGTTGAACTTTTGAAGTTAACCATCTAAGAGCTGTTTTGATTTTTGTGGTGACTTAGGAACAGCTGAGGTTAGTGTACAAGTGCGACATCTGGTTGCAAGGAGGGAGGAAGCCAACAACAATTTGGTAGACGATTTCTAATAGACAATCAAAAATGTGTCTGTTAGACCAGAAAGCAGAGATCAGCCTGGCTAACAGTTATCAGACAGATTCCTGGTATAAAGAGATAACTTCTATTCAGCCCATGGACACTGAAGTGTCCATTTCCTGTTGCAAATAGTCAGGTAGACTATGGTAATAAACATCAGTATATATTTAATTATTTACTAAACTGTAATCTGTGAAATAGCAGAGAATAAATCATCACTGTCAGAAAGAGCAGTGCAGCTCAGCTGTACAAAGCACCTTTCCCATTTGCTTGCAGGAAAGAAATGTCTGTCCTACGACCTCCCTGGATCCATGGGGATCATATGTAAGTCTGGAAGCAGGAGTAGCAGAGGCAAGAGTGGCTCTTCTAAGCCTGTAAGGACAGAAGTATGTTGCTTCACTGTGTTGAGATAGTTATTCCTCCTAATAAGCAGAGAGGCTCTGAGACTCCCTGCATCCATTTATTTTTATTCAAAGCTGAGATATTTAACAGCTGAGTCAATGAAGAACCGTAATTCAGTCTAGTTTTTACCAGCATGAGCGCTGGTTAGCTTCAATATTACTGAAGGTGCCTGCAGCTGATAAGAGCCTGGGGTAACAATGCATGGCTGAAGACTGCACTTGTTCCTCAGTTAGACACTCTCCTAATCTCATAGAGAAGATTGCTATGTATTTATTAGCAATGAAGACAGAACTTCTCTTGCTGATCCTCTGAAGATGGGTAGGTGCACTTCTGTTACCTAAAATACCCTGAGGTTTAACACTCAATAGAGAAATCAGGGTGTTTGCCAGAGATACTGTCACCTACTGTCACTGCTTTTCTCCATGTGTCAGATGGAATAAAATACTAAAATAGATTTTCTTCATGGGGACAGATAAAACAACAGGCCTTTCCCACAGTCACAGAGGAACTGTGGAGATACATGAAAATGCTAAGGATTATGGAAAGCAACGAAGGGGGGGCAGCTGGCAACTGAATTGGATATGTTTGCAATGGGTATTTGTGTGGACATGAGGAAGGAGGGAACTGGCAATATGACTGTAAGAAGACAGCAGTCTAGTAATGTATGAGAGACAAGGTAATGCTCCGCTTCATGCTCCATGTTGCAATGTGATGATTATCTTCAGAAAGACAGCATGTACTGGACTTAAATGTATTAACCTTATTCTCGTAACACCTGATATTCTAGTTAAAATGTGCCTTATGTATGGGAGCAAAATAGGAACACCTGAGTAATATAAGTATTCAGTAGCCAAGTCTGTTATGAAAATTCTTGAAAACATATTTTTTAAGCATTCAAGTTATTATATAATAACATAATTATCCTGTACTCCAAGCAAATTGTGTGGTGACTCAGAATAGAGAATTAGAATCTCATAAAAAACTGAGGATTGTAGCAAAGCTATGACAGAATTTTGTCAAAAATAATTAACCATATTTGGCACTACACATTACATATTTAATTTTAAATACGTTTCTTCTCTTTCATTTTCTGAATGCAATACTTCAAAGGCTGCACAGCCACCAGCTAAACTTTTAAAAGAGCAAATAACTTTTTCCCCACCATAGCAATAACTTCAAGTCTAGCAAAAAAGGTGTTTCAACCGGCACTGATATTCTTAATGTAGTGTCATGGCAGCACTTATGTGTGCATCCCACTGTTTTAGAATCTAATCAGGATTTAAATTATCTGTAGGACTGATATGCCAATGGAAGGACTAGTGTAGCATGAAATAACACTTTTATCTATAATGACACATTTATCTATCTCTTTGCAATATAGTATTCAGCAACTCTGTTTTGAAGGATCTCAGGGCTCACTCACCCCAGTCTCCCACTCACAGTTTTGCTTCATGAAAATGTCTTCTGGTTTAAGATCAACTATAAAGAACTAAAACTAATTTTTTTCTTCCTATATTAAGAAATAATTCACAACTGTTTGGATGTCTCTTACAAAAAACCATGAATCTCTCAGGCCTTCTGAAATCTTACACATCCTTGCATAAGCTCCATTATTGAGATCATGTAAATGTTTCACTACATTTTGTTATAAAGGGAAAAATAGGATTAAACAATTATTTGTTAAGTGCAGCATATATAAAATGAGATAGGCCATAATTCTTTAACATTTTAGTCAGAGACTGAATTCTTCCTATATAAATTTACTGCTTAGAAAACCATTATCAGGGAGCTCAGTATTTACTGTTTTGGCAGTTACTTTATAAACTAAGCTTGACACATGAGAAGCAAAGTATTTTTAAGGTTGATTCCTGTAAAACTGAACCAGGAGACAGCTCAATCAAGACAGATTGTTTCTTCTCTACGTAGAAACATGTACAATTCCAGCAGTGATTACAGCTATGTATAAAGATGTATAAAAGTTTGCTTTGCAATAAATTTGCATACATTTGAAGAGAGTAAACATCTGAGTACCAGAAGGGAGACAGTCCACTTTATGCCAATGGGTAAATTTATATCCTGGTGATTTAGGAAATTTTCCCTACGGTGCCATTCTTGCCCACTCTTATCAAAGGGAGTTCATCATTGATTTGATGAGTCACATAGTGAAAAAGTCTGTTAAACACCCACACTTGATCTGCAGTACTGGATTTTGCCTGCTCTCACATTAGATAGAGAAAGCCATTTGTAGTTTTGTTCTGTGAGATAGCCTAGAGGACACAACTGTGTTGCCTAGAGATCATGGAATCATAGAATATATTGAGCTGGAAGGAACCCACACAGATTGTCGAAGTACAACTCCAAGCTTCATAGCTAAGTGTATGGTGCAATAATTCAGTGTGATTTAACCTTGATGATATAAATGGGTTTTGGATAGGACTGTAAAACTGTTTGATAAGGGCCAGGCAGAGAGGTAGGGCAGAGTGAGTTGATAGTTCATGAGCTTTTGGATATTGACTCTGCATTGAGTTTACCAGCAATTTGTGTCTCAGATATGTGAGAAAAAGGTACGATCAGTCAGGTTTATGTACAGGGTAGTATTTAAATCTCACTTTGTCATAGACATTCAGTGTTCACATTCATTTTATAGTCAGCCTTCTTCCTGGAGTATGACTCCTCTAGTCTGTACTGGGAAAGATCATTTAAAGCACTGTTTTGGGAATTACAAGAGTAGGGCTCAGTTCTGCACTTTGCTTCAGATATTCTTGTAAGTTTCAGCACTTCTTCTTATTTCTCACATCTAAGAGATGTGAGATCAAGGTGGAGATCATACTGTATCCTTGTTTTGATGGATAGTCTGAAGATGAGCAAACCAAATTGTGTTGGTCTTCTGTCATATGGGAAATATGAAAATTTCATAGAAGAGAACTCAGCTAAATATCACAGGAAGGTTTATGACAAGAAAACTCCTCTTTCCCAAATGAAGGCTGTATTATCAATTTTATTTATTTATTTATTTATTAAACATTTGATCCGTTGAAATTATTCTCCTTCAGTTACTAAAATTATTGGCAGTGTTTGATCAGTTTTGTTAACCTTGTAAACTAGTGCAATGTTTATTTGATAGGCTTCTATGTTTAGAATTTAAAATACCTCTTAAAGAAATTTAATCCATTGGCTTCCTGATTGATAAGCAAAGACTTTATAAGAGTTCTTTTCATACTTCTCAAATGTCAAATAAAACTGGTTAGAAGAGGGAAATTTCAGGAATGTATTAAGTATTTGCAAGAAGAAAATAAATCCTTTTTTCTGTTTTGTTGTCTGGAATAGCAAGCCATATATCCTCTCCATAGCTATGCTTATGCTAAAAATCAAACAAAGTTTTAAAAATCTTAATTTGATAACACAAAAAAAATCAGAAAACCACATGAATTTTCAATGTTCAACTTCAGATGGCCATAAGTTAATTTAAAGACAGGCAATTATTTAGGTGTGACTCATATGTCTGTTTCACTGATGTGTTCTACTTTCAAAGTACATGTAGGCAAGTGTACTTCTGGGACTCATTTGCTCCTGGCAGGAGTATCTGGGAACACTAAGGGTTGACACATTAAGATTTTGCCCCTACTATTCTTTCAAACTTCAGTGCTCTGAAATAGAAGACATCCCAACAGGCAAGGATTACATTAAAATGTGAATAATGCATTTATCATTTCTGGATTAAGTAAGACGTCCTCCTATATATTTAAAAGAAAAAAAAAGGACTTCACAAATCAAGTTCGTAACTTCTTTCACAGGAGTTTGCTAGGTGAAGTGGTAAATCCAATAGAGTGTACACAGGTCACATTGCTACCAACATATAGACTTCACGAGTCCTTACACTGGTTATATCCCTGCAAAGTCTCTAGTTTGAGCAATCTCCAAAAGCAGAAAAAGGTCTCTTGTACATAGATGTTTAACCCTATTGAATAGTTAAGTTCCGATTAGAGGAGTTTGTTCACCAGCTACTTGGCCAAACTGCAACAATTTCAGATTAAATTTTCCATCCTAGTCTATTCCCCTGAAGGATTAGGCTCACTTTTCACCAGAAATGTTTGTTGTCAGGCCAGGCAGCCCCCTGAGCATACTAGCATAATCCGTGGGAGTGATGCATTAAGTAAATAAAATCACAAAGGTCCATGGGACCAGGTGGGATGCACTCAAGGGTATGAAAGGAGTTGGCCAGTGTCATTACAAGGAGTGCTCGCTACCATCTTCATCTCTACCAACTTTATCTCTGCCATCTTAGATTATTTTGATTCCTGGTGATGAGAGAAAGGTTAGATGCATCTTCAAGACAGGCAAGATGAGGAATCCAGGGATCCACAGGCTGGTCAGCCACAGCTCAGTTCCTGAAAAGGTAATAGAGAAAATCCTTCTGGAAGCCACTTTCAGCCATGGAAAGGACAAAAATATGACTGGGACTAGCCCAGTCAGATAGGCATGCCAGGGCTAATCCTGCCCAACCAACTTGATTTCTTTCTACACTGACCTAAGTGTCTGTGTGGAAGAGGGGAAGGCAGTATGTATTGTACACAATGACTTGAGCAAGGCCTTTGGCATGATCTCTTTAAAGGTAAACCAGTGAGATATAGGCTGGATATGTAGACCATGAAAGGAGTGGAAAACGGGTTGGACTGCCAGGTTCAAAGTGTGGCATTGGTGGCAACAGATCCAGTTAGAAGCTTACAGTTAGAAATATGTTTCAAGAAGTAGCAGTGGGACCAGTGCTGTTTTTCCCATCATTAATGACCCAGATGATGGTTTGGACTGCAGCACTCTTGGTGTATTTGCATATGAAACCAAATGTGGGGCTGGGCTCAAAGTGCTGGAAGTGCTGCTGTTCAAACAGGACAGGCTGGAGAAATTGGCTGATAGGAACCTCACAGGGTTTGTTGAATGAACATCAGTGTAAAGGTGGTCCTCTAGGATGGGCAAAGCCCTGTAATAGGACAGGCTGGTGCCAACAAGCTGACAACAGCTCTGCAGAAAAGTCCCTGGGATCCTGATGGGGCAGAATGTGGCCAGGAGGTGGAAGTGCATCCATGCAGCAAAGGGTTGCATAGCAAGGGGATGGGATCCTTCACAGGTTCTCAGCACTGGTGAGACCACTCCTGGTGTGCTATCCAAGGCTCACGGCAGAAAACAAATGCTGACAACCAGGACTGAGTCCTGTGGAAGGTCTCTGTGATGGTTGGAACACATATGGGCATATGAGGGGAAGTGGAGAATAATGAGCTGGTTCAGCCTTGGAAAGAGAAGGGGAGACCATTGGAGAAGGTGCAGAGGAGAGAAAGACAGGTTCTGCTGAGAGATGCACAGGTTGAGAGCTAACAGGCATATGCTGGAATGTGGGAAACCTCATCAGGCATGAGGAAAACCTTCTGTAATATTACAATGTTAACAACTTTGGAACAAAGTCCAGGGTAGTCCTTGGAGATATTCAGACCTTAAAATGGACAAAGTCCTGGCAACAACCTGATCTAACTGGAGCTGTTTCAAAGGGGATGTTGGAGCAAACTACCTATAAAGTTTCCCAATCTAAATCATCCTATGATTACTGTTTAATGGTGAATTACTTCAGCTAAAGCAATTAAAATTCTCTAGAGCATAAATTTAGAAGGAAATAAATTCTTTAGTGCAAGTTCCATCTGATAAGCATAAAACTGGCAAATGCTTTGACAGAACTGTTTCAAATGTTTCAGACCAAATGAATTTGATTGTACTTACATGTGCAGAAATTTATGCTGCTATTGGAATCATACTCTTTACTAGCAGGGTTGTTTTCTTCTCAGCTAACAGCAACTAACACTAGAACCTCTGCTGCACAGAGACACCTAGAGAATAAACATATCTTTTGCGAGTGCAGCCAGGTGGACAGAAGGAGGTTTATTTTACCCAAATACACACATTTATCATCATAATGATGCTGAATTTTGTTCTTAACATAAATGATGCTTCTCAAGAAAAGCAGATTCACCTGCCTAGCTGAATGGAAAATGCCAAACAGCGTCCATAAAAGAAAAGGATAATTTGTGTTGAGTCCAATTCACATTTCTTTTTTCTTGAAATCACACACTGAATATACACTAGCCATGTAAGAAGGAACAATGAACAATTTTCTTGTTGATGTTTAGAGATTGAAATTTATCTACATAAGAAGACTGTACCACTTTTAGAGTCCAAGTCTGTCTTGCAGCAAAGGTTTTAGATGTGGATCAAGGCGTATGCTTTTTCTCATTTCCTTTCACATGACATTGCTCCATTATTCTTGTCTTTAAAAGTCATTTGTTGGCATAGTGCTGCATATTACTGCATAATGTGAAAGGCACATCTGTCTCAAAACTATTTCAGTATAAATACCCATCTGCAGCAAATACTCATTAGAAGAGAGTGTCAATGAGTCAGACATGGCATTGGGAACATCAGTTCATATTTAGTCTCACATCTTAGCATCCCACCTTCTTTATTACAATTGGGAAGAAATGTTTCATTGCTAGGTTCTTAAGTGAAGATCTGATTTTTCATCCCAGTTCATGTTCTCATTTTGATCTTACACAGCAGTTGCAGGGTACACTTCTATGGCATTTGCTGAACTCTCCAGACTGATTTAATGAAAATACATCTTCTTGTCTTATTTAATTTTCTCTTGCTACAGAAAGTTAACTGAAAAACAACTGGAAAAAAAACCCAAAAAAACCACTACATTAAAGGAAACTGGAAATCCTAAATGGAACATCTGCTTTTAAGATCCAGCTATGCTAATGAAAAATGGTTGTGACAGATGAAAAAGGTACTGTTTCTGTGAAGGGATGCACGGCTTTGTGCACATTTGAGGTTTTGCAAGGATCTTGAATGGGAGCAGTGGTGCTGTTGACTCACTGCCGGTTCCCTCCGGATGGGACTCCTCACCCCTACCTCACAGGCTGCTGGGTTTTTCCATCCCAGCCATGCTTGGCAGCTGGCAGAAAAGGTGAGGGCTTTCTGTGCCTCTGCAGGGTTTTACCTGGCCCTGGCTGCTGCAGGCCTGACTAGGCAAACAGGCAACCTCCATCCCTGTTGCCTTGCCGCACCCTTTTAAAGGAATTTGTTGTCTGTTCCTATATAGCAGCAGATTGTACAACCACTGGCATTGATGGTTGAATCATAGCAACCTACGCAAACCCAAGGGTGCCAGTTTCAGTGAAATTCCTAAGTCTTTCAGCTCCTGAGGGTCTTTTATGTACTTGAACACATATGTGGTTTCCTGCAGCTTTCCTCCCCGCAGGTCCTTTTGTCTCACGCCACTCGGGCTGAGTAGGATCAGGAATTATGACATACCACCAGAGGCATTGCAGCACTGCCAAGTGGGCCTAAGAAGAGCTAAATAAAACTTGTGTGTCGAGGTGTGGTGACACTTGTATATATTTGCTGCTTAACATGCACTTTGCAAACACAGAGGGGTCAAGAGGAGGATGCATGTGCAGGCTAACAGGTCTGACAGCCATGGATGGTGGACCAGGCCACACTGTGCTTTAGAGGAGTGGTGAAGATACCAGCAGACCCCTGAAGCTCAAACAGCGTTCTGATTCCATGTTCCCACTCCACCTCAAGCTCCCATTAATACCATCTTTCCATATAAACCATTTTATCTGTAGTCTGTGTGTGGAATTTCACACATTGGTCTGTTTCTCCTCCTGCTGGCCATCAGTTAAATTACTGCTGATATTGTGATGCCACAGTACAGGGTTAAAACAGTTGGAAAGAGGAGAGATTTTGATGTTAGAAGTACAACTGAGAAATACTGAAATGCCCCTCCAAAGCAGATTTATCAACTTCTTACTTTCACAGAAGATTAAGGGGGGAAGAAAATTATACAGAACTGAGATATTGCCTTTTAGAGCACTTTCTGAACAACTTTTCTAAAAGAATAGAATAATGACAACCACAATGATAATAATAAAAATCACTCAAGTTTCTTCAGACAAACTATTATTATGCTGACAGAGAAATGAAAGACATTTTTCAGAGTTGTCTTTGTTACTGCCAAAAGGAAAGGGTTTGTTGGTCCCAGTAGTCAGGAGACCTATGTTTTTATTTCCAGCTGAGCTGCACATTTCCTGTGTGACCTTGCAACTCCCCCGTACCTCCGTTTCCCATTTTTAATGCTGAATAAAAAATATCTTGGTGAAGCAAGGCTGATACTCTGCTCAGAGAAACTATTTGCAGGTCTTTGTTCACAGAGTGCCAGAAAAGTCTGAAGTTTCCTTTAATGACTTGGATGGTTCCAGAGCAGAGGGGTAATGACAGGGGGATCCTTGCTTGTGCTGCACAAGAAGGAGTGTGTTACTCTCTTTTTCACTGACTTGTGCGAGGCTTCCTGGGTGGGAGTGTGGTTTTTCTGGCTCTTTGAGGTGCTAGAGAAACCCAGAGGTGAGAGAAGGTGTCAAAATTTCCTTTCCAGAGTGGGAAGTGAATGAAAGAAATAGTCCCCAAGCAACTGAAACTGAAAATTACTGGGTCCTTCAGAGCCCAGGTTTCTTTTTTTAGGCTCTTACCAACACACTTATTTGTGTTTTCCTGGAGGCAGATGAACATACTGCCTGTGTTTTGTTTAATCTCATTCTTCTGAACTGCATTTTAAAGGATGATGTCTTGCTGTCCATACTCACC
The DNA here is from genome assembly GCA_013396655.1 of Campylorhamphus procurvoides. NCBI lineage: Eukaryota > Metazoa > Chordata > Aves > Passeriformes > Dendrocolaptidae > Campylorhamphus > Campylorhamphus procurvoides. Next base: position 50,790 of record WBMV01008453.1, read on the forward strand.
TGTGAAAACCAATGTAAGACTGCTTCACCAGCACAAAGTTCTACCTCATTACACAAGCTTTCATTTTGCTCAGGTAAAACCAGCTCACTTCCACGTGAAGGTAATGGGAAAAGTTTTAACAAGCCTTAATCCAGGCAGAATCTCCTGAAGCAAGTCTGGCAATCTGTGGCATATGTACCAAAGACAATAAAATAGCAGATTCCAAGTGACACTCAACTGAGAAAACACACAGCTGGAGGCATTCAGATGTAGCAAGGGCATTGTGTCTTATACATGCTAGGACTTCCTTCTAGAGGACAGCAGGGAGGGTGGAGGTTGGTGAGTACATCCAACATGCCCCCTGGGGTGTGTCTGGGATTCTCTCCATGGTCAGCAATATGGGGTATCCTGCAGAGACCCCAGGTCTGGGGGATGGGCACAACTGCTGTTTGCTTTAGAGAATGACAGGCTCTCCTTGGTACCTTGGAAAGTGAGGGGTGTTCACACAACTCATACCATCCCACAAGGACAGAAAGTCATGGCATTATAAGTAAAACTTAAGCCATCACTCAAACTCACCACCCCTGCATTAGGGTCACAGTTTGTGTTCTTGACTTTTCAGGAGCAACAGGCTGAAAAACTGTGTGAAGATGCCCAGCTCATTTTACAGTGACTCTTAGCTATTTTAAGCAACCTGGCAAGGGAAAGATTTTTTGCATTAATTTATGACTACAGGAAGCAGTTTAAGGAAGACACAACCTGTAAGTTCCTGTGTTTCTTCCTCTTAAGTAAGGATTGTGTTTAGAAAACAATAAAGTTCTGATTCACCTATTATAAACCATGTTCCTGCCAAAGGGAACAGATCTCTTCTTGTGCTGGAGAACTAATCAATGAAACCTGGCATTCTCTTACTTTACCAACAATCCCCATGTTTCACCATGTCTGCTCTCTGCTGCTTAAACTGTGGCATTTATGAGGTCTTCAACTTTCTGGTGAAACACATAGCAAAGATGAAAGCTGAAGTCTGTGGTAAGGGCTTTTCTGCTCCATAAGACACAGCTGCCAAAGTGCACATAGAGACTTTTGGGTAAATTGAAGGTAAAATTGCTCAGGAGGAGCATATGGTGTTTTCAGAAAAGTACTGGGGGACAAGAAACTTCCCTTGGTACCATATGCCCAGCCTGTCATAGTTAAGACCACACTGTAAGTGAAGTGCTATTAAATGGTAGTTATGGTATAAACACATATCATTGCCCATCCCCTATATGGCTATTAAAAGGCAGATGGTGATTTTAAGAGTAGACAGCCCTGAGCAGTGCTTGAGTAGAGGCATTTTAACTGTTTTTGAAAAGTTCCATGCCAGGAGCAATATACAGGACTGAACAAGAAAATGCCTGCCTCGGGCTCCAGCCTCCCCAGCGTGAGAAATTTGCAAGCTTTAAGAGGTAAAGAGTTGGACTCCCAGCATGCCCAGGCCATATTTTTTCACTAGATGTGTTTTGATCAGCCCTGGGAGATAAGTAGGAGCTCTTGGCAAATAGTTTGCAGAATGCAGTGGTAGAACAGACCATGCAGGAATACAATGGCAATACTGTTTCCCATAGACTAAAATAATGAATCATGGTTTCCCCTTGCTACTGTCATTCACATAACCCTTACGATAATTTATAATTAGATTAGTTGCCCTTTGGTTAGGTGCACACATGTTTTTTTGAAGGGTTGCTAAGGTAACTGATGATTTCCTTATTTCATCCTGTTCAAGGGGAAATTTTACTTCCTAGTGAGCGTGAACTCGAGATGGAGTGAAAATAGATACTTGTTTATCAGGAATTTCAGTGTTTCTACAGTTATCAAGCAGAGGACTCTCAATGTGTTTTATGCGGAGTTGACTGTAGTGTTTCATCTTAATTGTAAAAGAAGAGCTAGTGTAACTCATATGAATTGTTTCACCTCGAAGATAAGGGAGCAGAATGTTTAATTCAAATTTTTAAAAGTCTTTTGAAACTTTCTTATAAACTTTTACTCAGCCTGTTTGCTTTGCTCATTTCGTTTCTCTGGCTAAAAGCACAGTTACTGCTGTGTGCATGACAACAACAACCACCACCAAAAAAAGACACCCCACAAAAACCCCACCAAAAAACCCCAAAAGAAGCCTGTGTGGGTGGATGGCATTGCACCTCTGTTTGACCTGACCAATTCTCTCTTTGAAGAGCAGAAACTGAAAAATGAATACAGCTGAGGAGAGAATGATTCCTAGATTTCCTCTCTCTTCCATTTACATGAACACAGAGGCCCAAGAATGGAGGGAAACTGCCACAGATGTTAAGTTGCATGTCTGTCAGCTATGGGAAAACTAAAATAAGCTTTCAAAATAAACAGCAAAATTCCTCAATGTCCTTGCCCTCTACCACTCTTTAGCACATGACAAAAGAAAATAAGTTCTCTGGCTTCTGTAAAAACTGTGTGCTGTGTAGGAGCAGCTTGCTTGACCCTCAGCATGCACACTGGGAGCAGCTTGCTTCCAGGCAGGCTGCTTGTGGCGTGAGCAAACAGACCAAGGGGCAGCAACGCCCTGGGAGGAGGCCAGCGATGGTAACAGCACACAGTGCCAAATGACCTTACACAGGGAATTTCCCTTGTCTCACTGAAAGTCCCTTGTGTGTCCTGCTCTAGAAGATTTATTCCCAAATGTACAGGCTTGTCCTCAGCAGTGGATTGAGAAAGTCAGCCCCCACTACCCACACAGAGTTGGCATTTGTGCAAGTCACCAGTGCTGCTGGCAACAGAAGAAGAAGGTCCAATAGCCAAAGTTTGGCAACTATGCTCGTGTGTAGAGCTGTAAAACAAATTTCTCCTGGAAATATTTGCTGTAGGCTTAAAAGTAGTCTCTAAATCAATGAGTTAAAGGACAAAGATGAGTACATTTTATGCTTTAATCTGTCATAAAATTCAATGCAACTCAAAATTATTGTAATAGATAGAAATGATTATCTAATCTTTCTGCATCTGATTCCTTATGAATTGTGTGATACATCCTCAGTGACACAGAAATGTATAACTATAACCAAGAGACTAGCAGATAAGAGTTTTAAAGAGTATATACTTGTTTTTATATCAAGCAGCACACTAAAGACAGGCATGTCCTGGGGTACAGATCTATATGTATATTTCACGGACAGTGTGCTGCTCCGATGTGTTTTCACACAACAGTCAAACCCCATCAAGATTCTTCAAACTGTCTCCTCCCCACTCCCTCAGTAAGGGATTTTAATAATACTCTTGAGTGAGAGACACCAATATTGAGAACAAACTGGTTGATACCATTCTTTCTATTTAACCACAGCAGAGGATGTTATTTTGAGTCACTACAAAGAAAAAAGCCCCAGTTCTTCATCAAGGGGAAAGATTTGTATTAGAAGGTGTCTCAAGCTCCTTAAAGAGTGTAAAAGTCTACACTGTGCCTTTTTCCAAGACTAATTTTATCAGTAAATTGATCTGGCTGCTGGCTTTCAAAGAGAATAATCCTTTGAAAAAAGCTATATTCTAACTGAAGCTTTCCATAAGAAAAATTATTTATAACAAAATTTTTCCTGGTAAAATTGTTTAGTTTTCTCTTTAGTTGCCAACTAAAAAAAATCTAGTCTATTTCTAAAAGAATTTTAATTTAAAGATCATTTAGAATTGTCTATGATCAATCATTTAGATAACAGAGATTATTGAGAGTAAGTGTATGGTCAAAATCAAACCAAAGCTCATTATGACATTTGGAATTTCCAACTTTTGTCTTTCATTTTTTCCTTTTTTGATCTTTTGTCCTAACTCAGTTTTGGACTTTGTATTCCATATTGAAAACTTGGTTTGGAGGCAGGAACTATTTTCCTCATGAGATTTCAAGTTTAAAAAGGAGGTATTTATTTGATAAGTGCACAAAAAGGCACACACACAGAGCAGCAGTAAGCAATCGTAAAAGTGACTCAAAATATCTTGCAGATCCTGAGTTTCTTCCAAGATCTCAATCCTTTTCTTCCGGAGAGTTGGCCTGTTTTACATAAACTAATGGCTGCTCAGCAGAAACAGTTAGTTCTTGGGAAGGCTGCCTCTTGACAAATATCCAGTTAATTTTAAGCCATCTATGATGGCCCATTGAAACAATCTACACCTTTGATCTCATTTTTCCTTCTTCAAGAGCGGTGGCAGTATCCTTTAATTGGCAGAAATCCCAGCTGTCAGCTCTTGAAGTGTGATGGGATTGTGGAATACAGTGATCTCTCCAAAGGTAAGACCTTCATTGGGATTGTGTGCAGAGTTCAAGGGAAAAGGAGGTTGCTGCTGGAGGAGATGTAGTATTCCTACACTGGCCCAGGCTGCTAATTTGGTCTGTTGAAATGCACCATCAGAGTATGTGTGCAATAATTGTTTCCAAGCCAGAGTGGGGAGAGTCACAGGAGGTATAGTATGAGTAACTGTGGTTAAACCCATGTCTACCAGTGGGGAAGTAGAAGATAACACTGCAAACTGAGCATCACTTTTCTCATGGATAGATGTGTCTTCACAAAATAAAAACAAACAAACAAAAAAAACAACCAACCAACCAATCAAATTAAAACCCAGAAAATCCTTTTAGAAGTAAAAGAACAAGTTCTTTTAAGTTCTTTTTCAGAAAATTGGAGTTCTCTTGCAGTACTCACAGAAACAATTGTTCAAACAATTCAAAATTATCAAAAAGCTAAGCTGCAACACATGGGAATAACCTGGGATTTCAAGTTGCTGGACTAGAAACAGATAATTGGATTTCAGAGTACCAAAGTGAGAAGATAATTTTAAAGGTATGAAGAACAAATTATAAAGGTGCAAAATAAAAGTAGTACCAGTTCCTGTATAACAAAGCACACCCTCTTTGCTTTTTAAAGAATGCTGAGTCTTTATCACCTCAAAAGGTTCAGCTCTGAAAAATGATACAAAATTGATGACTTGTAAGCATGGATGTTTTGTGGACCTGTACAGCTGCAGTCTTTATGTGACAATTCCCTTTCTTTCTATAAAACAAAGGAAAATAACAGAAGTTAAGGCCACAGCTATCCACACAGAATTCAACTGACACATCAACACCGAGAAAGAAGATGAAGAGGTAGGATACTAGGGAAAAAATAACCAAAACATGGCGGCATTAATTTTGCCATGTGGCATGTGGACAAAAAAATTTATAGATTCAATGCTATGCATCAGCTTAATTTCTGCTGTTTTCTCTAATTCCAGTGCTAATACACTACATAGCAGCAGTTCCTCACATGTAATGAAATATACAGAAAATTTACTATGGCCAAATTGGTGACAAATTAAAAAAATATTAATTATTTACATGCAGAGAATAATTTACAATACTTTGGAATGACCTAACTACCTAAACATATTACACTGGAATTGATTACATATAAAATGTAGATTGTGAGCCATCTAAATCCAAATTCATAATGTATTTGCAGACATTTATTTTGGCTATAGTGCTCTCACTGAAAAAAGGCAATTCCTCCTCTGAGTGTTTCAAATAGAAACTTAAAGATGTTCGGAATCCCAGAAGCATGAAACTCTAAAGTTTATTTGAACAAACGCTGCTTGTGTTCACTAGGTTTTTGCATGCTTTCGTTCAACTACTTCTCATTCAACAAAGATACATTCACACGAACAGTACTATCATCTCTTTAAGGTAGGGATTTCTGGCCAAGAATATGTAATAGTATCCAGAGAATACATAGTAACACACAGAGTAAAGGTAAATTAATGCCAACCATGACTGCTACATGGTTTTGTAACACAAATAATAAGATTACCATGCAATCAGCGATTATGCCCTCAGCCATGCACAACATGAATTCCTGCCAGGTCTGTTTCATCTGTATCTTTCTAAGTGCCAGTTCTAATCCTCTCCCGGTTGCTTTTATGACCTTTCATGAAATACACATAAGCTGCTCCTCAGCTCTTTCCAACATTAAAAACACCATCCTTACTCCAGTGAAGTCTACCCCTCTAGAACAGACAGTCTTCAAGCATACTGCTCCTTCTGCAGAAGACACTTACCCTTCACCCACAGCCCTGATGCTTCCCTCAGCCAGCTAGGTATCGTACTGCCTTTGAGTAGGAGAGCAAGGGTTTTCCAAATTACCTCAGCACACATGTCATCCTCTAGATTTGCCATGCCTGTGGTGGGAACATGACAATTCCTGGTGGGAAATGGGAATTTTCACAATAGTTGTCTTTTTATATCATCTCAGTCAGGAAAGGTGTGAATGTCTCACAAAGCACCTGGTTTGTTCAGACCTTAGTGAGCTGGGAAGAGTAGGACAATTGAGTCTTCCTACTTCTTCTTCCTATTTCTGCTATCTAGCAGAGGGTAGAGGGGCTGAAGTGGAGCCTGTTTGTTCAAAATGAGGACCTATGGCATGGTTTGGGGAACTTTGTATCTTCAAGTATTTGAGGGGCACATTGCATAATGAGAAACTTTCTGATTCAATATTCTGGTTTTGTCTAGGAGCACAAAGTTTTCAGCCTTAATCTCTGCAACTGGGACCTCTTTTCTGTAGAGAGTCAAGAATTTGCAACAGAAGCATTTGGAGGGGAGCACTCTGATACTGTGGTAGCACAAGCCTGGGCCAAAATGATGTTGAGGTAAAGAGTGACTGGCAGCTGTTGGTGAGGTGGCAAAGAGTACATGGCACTCTCACCTCTTCTTTTTGAGACATCATCCCAACACTAGAAGCAGCATTTATGCAGCACATGGGTACCACATTAGCATGAGCTACCAAAGCCTGCCCTCACCTGACCTTGACCAAAGACTGTTTGGTTTGGAAAGACAGCCTCCATGCCTCTATTTCCCTCAGCCATTTCTAGCTATTTATGCTCTTTAATTAATGAAGTAAGTACAAAATTAAACAGCATGTAAATAGTGGCCTTGATTCATTTATCAGTCTTTGTGGATCTATTAGATTCAAGTGGATGGACCTCTCCCTCAAAGGAACTAAAAGCTTAGCTTGCTGCTCCCGTGTGTGTTGGTGGAATTGAGCACATTTTTGGTCACCATTAATAGATTGGATATTCATTACCATTAGATGAATTAATTAAGCCTTCCATTGGTAAATAACACAGCCTAAACTTCTGAGCAATGTGATGCTGAGATATGTAAGGTCAAACAAGACAGACATTTGCATACAGCAGAAAAGCTTTTTTTCTGTGTTAACACTAATTCTTCAGCTATCAGTGTTGCAACTTCTAACTTTTAGTATCAATGGCAGTTTTTCTACAGTTTGCATGTCTCATAATTTCTTCTTGGCAAATGCTAGCAGTGCCCCTCTAATGAGGCATTTCTGTCAATTGGCAAATGGGATTAGAAAGGGGTCATTAGATGTAGGTATTTAAAAAAGACAAGAATGGCTCTGAAAGACTAACCACGAGGCTGTGGGTGGCTACATCCATTTGTATCATTATTGAAAGGCAAATATCCAGAAGTTTCAGGAGGAAAAAAAGAGTCAGGAGGAGAGAGGAATGTACTTAAAAGATCTGCTAAACCCTGAAAAATTTTAAAAGAATGATCTGACAAACAGGTAGTATAGGGGAAAATGAGCATAGTTTGGGATTTTAAAGTGGTATCCTGTAATTTATCTTGTAAAATATTTAAATTTAGGTAATTTCACTTTATGTTTTCTTTATAATATATAAAGACTGTTTGTCTACCTCTGGTTTCAGAAAGCTTTTATTGACACATCTAGGTTTCCTTGATTCTGTCTCTGGATGCATGATCTTTTAGGAAGGACTGAAGATTTAACATGTTCTGACAGATCATCCTTTACACTGGGGTCCTGGTGTCTCAAATCTCAAGGAAGCCCATTTCCCATGTATTGAACTTGGGCTAAGAGTTGTATGAATGGGTATAAACAGCCAAATCAACTGTGTTCAACAGTTTGGTTAAAGATGTTTTCCCATACTCAGTAATTAAAGAATGTTTTTCAGCTGGCCATTGAAGGTAAGTGAGAAGAATGCATGGATCATGACCCCCAGCCTTACACTCTCTTTTGACACCTGAGAATGAAAAGATCATACAAATCTGGAAACTTGGGCATTTAATGACTGAATGACCAAAGCAAAACCTCTTTACTGCTGAGTTGCCTACAACTTGCATCACATTATAGGGTATAACGACACCTAAGCAAAATGCATACAGGTTTGATCTGTAGCTGTTAAGTAATCTGAACTATTTGTATTTATCTTTTCTTAGCTGTATTAAAATAGTTCCACACGGGTGTGGAACCTCTGTGCCTCATACTGCAGAGCTGAATGGCAACAGACAGGCAATCCCAGCCCCAAACCCTTGTGGTGTTTACATGGATGCTGTGTACCCCTTATGGCTGTACATTTCAGTGGACTCAGGAGTAGTGGCACGCCTGGAAGCTGATGAAAACCATGGACTCAGCTTCTGTGGGCCAAGCAGCCAGAGAACAAAAGGAAAATCAAAGCAACAGGTTTATACAAAAAGTATTCAAGATTTTAATGGAATGTACAAAGTTATTGATTATGAGACATGTATGCAATGCTTTGACTTTCTCAGATCTCATCTTAATGAGGAAGTTACATGGAACAAAACTGTGAAAGATGTTTGTGGATGAATGAGCAAGGCAGTTGTGCATCACAGAGAGAGTAGGTATATTGGGTGAAAAATGACTGAAAAAGAGAAAGAAAGCAGAATAATAACAGTGTTGGGAAAACCCTCAGAACAGGAAGCCAGGACAACTTTATAGTGGGGTTGGATAACTCAACATGAAAGACTTGTAGAAAATTGTAAGTTTGGAATATTATCTGGACTTGGCATTTTGATTTGCCCTGTAGATAGAGAGAAAATCAAACCATAGGGATCATCAGTATTCAAATTAACATTTTTAGGCCCCAACAAGAGGTGGAGGATGGAAGTCAATGCACTAAATTAAAAGAGAAAAAAAGAAACAATGGCTTGTATATTCAGGGCAGAATAAGCCAAAGACATAATATAGGATATAGGTGGAGATAAAGGTAATAACAATAGTTGAGAAGGATGTCAGGAATTTCAGAAGATGAAAAAGGAACCAAAATTTAATCTGTCTGGAACAGAGGCTAAGACAGACGTGCTTATGGGTAGAATCTGCAACTGATTTTATGGGCTAAGGAGAAGGCAGTTGCCTGGGGTTGGGGTGGAAACCAACAACCCAGCTCTAAGGGACAAGTGCCAAAACCTGTAGATGTGAAAGTTAAGTCTGTCATGCAAGATACAAAGAAGCAGCAAGATATACACAAAGGACTGAGCCACAAAAGTGGAAAAAACTCCAAAAAACCCCAAACTTTCCAGCAGGTAATGATTGATAACCAAAGGAAAAAATTATTTGGAAAGCTTTCCACTCAGAAGTACATAAACAGTATTTAATTATAGTGAGTAACAGGAAGAAAAATCCCAGGACTCTCTTTAAATCCAAAATAGATTGTAAATCCAAAACATAGGAAGAGGAAGAAAGCATGTACAATATTGTTTCCTAAAGCCATAAAAACTAGACCCATGAGATACACTGAGCGCAGCAAGGCATTTTCTTGAACAAATCAAATTTGGATAATGCATATTGTAGTTTCTGTTCTGTCTAGCTAGCTAGTGTTTTCTTGACTTTCCTCCCTGCTGTAATTGCTGTATGGTCAAATAAGTGTTCCAAGTCACAGAAATTCTGTGTATTGCTGTCATGTCTTGACCTGTTCTCGATTGCCTTTGTGTCTGTCCATGTCTACATTCAACTCTGAGTTTCACCCACAGAAAGCTAGTTGGCAGCAGACAGCTGAACTCAGTTCAAACACAGATGTTCAAGATGACACACCCTTTGTGTAGTAACACCAACAAGTATCTCTGCTGAGAATTCACAGTGGTGGGAAGAGCATTGCATATATTTCAGCAGCTAGAAACAGGCATGAATTTGATAAATAAGCTTTCATGTGTGTGATTAGTCAGGAAAGTGGTTGTTGTGGTTACTAATTATAATGACTGTTATTTCCTTCAGTCTATTAGAAGATTGATTTCTGTGAATTGATTGCAGATATGATAACCTTGCAAATTCAACAAAGCTAAAATTACAAAATCTCAGGTGCAATGTAAAGTGAATGCTAAGGGCAAGGGAGTGTCTGACTCTTGGCCACAATCCAGCTCACCCATAATTGTACCAGCAACAGGCACACCAACACTGGAAACTATGCCCAGATGAAAGTTCCCATCTCCATCTCCTGACCCTCTCCATGCTGGGAGAAGACACTATAGTGTCAAAGCAGTGAGGGAGATTGACAGGGGACTTGGTTAGAAGAAGGTGAGGCAGCTTTTACTACAGGGGGCAAATACTGAGGGAGAAGGAGAAATTAGGGCTAGTCAGAAGGCTAGGGGCTGTGAAAAGCCTACTACAGACCACAATGAGCCAGCTATCTGACTGGTTTATGTTTGTGTTTTATAAAAAAAATAAGTGCTTTCTCAGTGAGCCCATTCACCTTCAACAGCCTGTAAATCTTGATTTTGTAAGGAAAGGCACAGTTGTAGTTAGAGACTGCCATGCCACACTCTAGACATGATCGTGATTAAAACATTCCTAGAATATACTCACCTTGTCTGATCACACGAGTAAGATAGTGTAAAATACTGTGCAGTCCAGAATTGAATCCAATGCAGATATGCTGAGAGCCTAATGCTGTTGTTGGTTTTATGCCAATCTAAGCACATGAATGTTTTTTTTATACCTGCATTTTCTACAGGGCACACAGTACTTCAGTGCAGTTACTAAGAAGTAGATACAGACAGTTAACAAATAAATAGACTTACATAATGAGAATAAGTCTCAGCACAAACTGCCAAGAGAGGCAGAAGTTTGTTTTCATCTGGCAATGTCACGATAAAGCTTTTTAACAAGTTTTGCTGACTGCTCAAAACATCCAACATATTCCTAAATCTATTGGTCTGACAGAAGTCTAGCTGTAAAAACAAAAAAAGCCCACAAGAAGCAAGACCCATCTCTAAGTATAATTTATGTGCATTAAATGGACTTCTTTGGCATTGCCCTTAGTTTCCTTTGTGCCTAAATTATTGAGGTAATTTTTTGAATGTGACAATGAGAGACAAGAGATAGACCTCAAATTAATCTGTAATGCTTCTGAAACCACCTGTGTTCTGAAATGCATGGGTTATTTCCTTGGAATGGATCTCTTGATATTGCCTGTGGCCCCATCTATTCATGGAAAAGGTTACTGAAAGACAACCCTTATTTTGAAAACACTCATTACTAATCAGGAAACTTCTCAGATATTTGCATAAGGTCAGGTGATCAGCCAAACTCAAAGTGACTGAAACCTAATGTTTTTATAGATATTTGCTTAATTTTATTTGAATACCTTTTATTGCATTATTTTCTGGTTCTGCCAGAAGAGGAAGATTTGGAAAGTTAGTTGTGCAAGTGTTGTCTGAATCCCAAGCCAAACTATTGCTGCAAAATTTATCTGAATCAATAATTTTGTCTGACTAAAGAAAAATTTCACAACCAGAGGAGTTTCAAATATTTTGTGCATTCAAATATTTGGGTGAATGCACAAAATGTATACAAGGGGGAAAAAAAGATGACAGAGTCTCTAAAGATTCTTATAAATAATTCCATGAGGGATGGTGTTTTTATGACTTAGCAAATATCACTAATATTTAGCATGTGTAAAGAGATGTATACTCTGAGAGTGAGTTTTCGCTACTTATTTCAGGATTTCTCCTTTACCTTTGAACGGAAAATACATGCATCAGAAGACAATTTGCAGTGATACACAGGAGAGAGTCTTAAAAGTGGGTTTCTAAGCTTGCTGCTTGTACCTAGAGTAATTGTAGTGTAATTGTTGTGTAATTGCCTATTGTTTAATTTCTTTGAAATTGCTTCAAGCAGGTGACAATACTAATGTGACTCATTCTCACAGATATCTGTGGATACAGGAACCTTGAAAGAAGGAGGAAGCAAAGTCTAATGACAGTGGAGAACACAAGAAATCATATCACCACTCACAAAAAATAAAATATTAGTAGGTTTGGCTACTTAGGTGTGTTGTGGACTTTAAATTTTCAGTTGAAGTGTTTGAGATCTGGTGAGAAAAACTTCCATGAAGGAGTGCTGGCATTGAGCAGTACTGCACCAAGAAGGTCTTCTGTAGCAAATATGAAATCAGTGGGGCAGTTCTGTCTTCATGAGGTTGGTGGGACTGGTCAACTGTGAAGAGGAACTTTTGCTACCCTTTGACACCCACACACTTCCTCATCAGCAGTGAACTTGATAACATGATGTGTAAGAGACCTCTGTCTTCCCTTCCCCTTGCTGATAACAGCATGTACTCCCTACACACCACTGAGCTCTGCAAACTCCATGAAGATGTGCTTTGCTTCCAGAATTTTCCTACTAAATCCTCTTTGCTTTGCTGCTCCTTGGCAAAGATTTCCTTTGCTGTGTAGACATGATGTCCATTCTCAGAAACACAAGGAGGAAGAGGAAGGAGCCCACATCTCCTGTTTTGTTGAAGGGGTGATTCTGTGGGAAGACTTAGAGATGACTGTGGTGTCTCTGAGTGGTGGAGAGGGGAGTTCTGAAATAAGAAAGGTGAAAATCAAACAAAAAGCCCTATCTGTTATTCTGGAGATAACAGAAAGTACACAGAGTGCTGAGAGCAGTTCAGATTTTCCCATCCAGACCATGGCCCTCAGCTTTCTGGCTTTCTTAGTCATCCGTGCAAAACACTGGCTGCAGATGTGAAAGACTGGGGCAAGGCTGATGGTCCTGTGGGGGTGAAAAATAGCTTAACTTTTTTACTTTTTTTAGTTTACTTTGGTTTATCTGGGCTAGTTTTGGGCTCTACAGGCAGGCTCCAGGCAAGGAAGAGGCAAAGTATCTAAAGGGGTCTTCACAGCTCTTAGCATTGAGGGAGTGGCACTGTGCCATGGGATGGTGTCACCTCAAGGTGACAGAAAGGCTCCAGAGGGAGGCAGAGTGGGAGCGGGGGTACAGGCAGCACAGGGCTATGCATTGTACATTCAGTGTTGCTTTTCTTCTGTAAGAGTTATTTGCACTGGCTCGTAGTGGATACATCCTGTTTGCAAGTGGAAGTGTACGTCTGGCTGGCTGAGCTTCTCTGCCCTGATGAAGTGGTGTTGTTCTGCAAGCAGGCACGATAAGGCATGTGAATCACACCATCCCAAATGTTTGGCATCCGTGTGAGTCAGTGTTTTTCTGCCATGTATTACAATTCCTTCCTGTTTTGCAGCATCTGGGTGTTTGTTGTCCTTGTGACCAGCCCACAGCACTTTAAAAACTGACTGAGGTTCAAATATATGAGTAGGTTGTGTACAGTGCTTTTGTTTTGTAGGAAATCTGACACTTACAGTCTGTTTCAAAGGAGAACGAAACAAAGGAAACTTTTGAAATAACCTGCAGGAGTTAACATTTTGAAAGCACCTCTGGTTTACTAGTGTTTTTATAAATTTTGGGGCCTTTTGATACTAAAATATTTTCTTCTTATATTAGCTGTTTCTAAGATTCTCCTAAGTAAACTCTGAAAATTGCTTGAACTGAAAAATCAAAGTTTTCTTTAAAATGTCAATAGCAAGTTTTTACACGACCAAAGCACAACACTTAAAAAGTCCTAACAATATGGGCCCTGTTTTGAAGTGCGATTTTGACAAAAAAATCCCCATTATTTCTGTCAAAAGGATCAATCAACGTATCTGTGGGCTATCTTTTTGTATACAAATGTATACAGGCAGAGACCTGCAGACACAGAAATTTGTCAGAAACAAAAGACGAAAATTCAGAAACATAATCATTCAAATAGAAAATCTTCAGGTTTATGCCCTTTGAAGCAAGTATTGAAATGCTTTTCCCATTTCCATTCAATTAAGCTTAAATCTAAAACATTTGACACTGCAGATTAATTAGGAAAAAAAATAAATAAAATGGCTAGTATTTAAATTCTTCATAAGATGTATATTGGAGAGTTGCTGAACCTTGAAGTGACTGAATTATGGATTTAGCAATCAGCTCTAAATATATGGAAAAGTGCAATAGTATATGTTAACTCAGGGTAAGAAGGTAGGCAGTGTAGTTAAAATAGGAACCAGTGATGTTTGTGGGGTTATATGTAAGTTCCTCCTGTAATGTCAGTGCCAAAACAGCTTAAGAAATGTATTGGAAAGTATTAAGTTGAAATGAAGCTTTTAGGGTTTGTTTTTTTCTTCATTTATTTAATTTGTGCCATCAATGCAACTGTTTCTGCAATACAATTAAAGATGTTGGTAAAGTACAAAGGGTTCATGGAGGAGCCACAGGAATGAGTAATGGCTTCAAAAACATGCCCCAGACTGGAGGTTCAAAATAGCTGGTTTACCAGAGAGGAAGTTAGGAGATGATCTGATCCCAGACTTACTCGGATGATGAGTAAGTCTTTGACTTTATCTCTTAAGCCTGGCAGATGAAAATATCACAGGAACCAGAGAATGTCAACTGAAGCAAGACAGGTGAAGGTTATTAGATTTTCAGCAGCGAGGCTAAATAATCTTTGAAACAATGCTTTAAAATACGTGACAGGTTTTTCAGTTGGAAATTTCAATTTGTAATTTTGGTATTTAAAGAAAAAAACTTATTTCAGATAAAATACTGCACAGCAATTTGGTGATCTATATAATTTAAGAGCCTAACCCAGATGGCATGAATGATTCCTTTGGTGTTACAATATAGAAATTCTTTGTCTTTGTTTACTGTCATCTTAATTTTGTATGTTTTCCACCATGAAGGCGTGAAGGATGGTGCTTTTGCGTGATCCTTTAAAAAGGAAAGAGGTTGCCTACAACTCTCTGGAAAGAAAAGAAGTGTAGGTTGCTGTTGCCTAGGGAGAGACCAGGCCTCTGAGCATTGGAGAGCTGGAAAAGAAGAGGGAATTTTCTAGAGAGTACTGGGAAAAATCTATGGCTACTGAAAAAGTCAATGAGTTGGCTGCAACCACCCGTGGACGTAAGGATCTGCCTGCAGAGACACAGTGGGCTGGGGAAGAAATGCATATACCTTTCTATTTCTAGACCATCTGCCTTAGTTCCTTAGTGGTTTTGCAATTAAGTGAAGTGTTCCAATTCTACTTACATTGAAAATAAGCTTTTCTCACTAAAATGGATTTTTAGTGTTTTTTGAGGAGCTAATTTTGGATGAGGGTCTAGGCACATGGCTTTCCAGACTGACCAAATTGTAATATGCTGTTAGTAGAAAATTTTGCTGCACTCAAACTCACACAAAGCAACACTAGCTTGAGACAGAGAAAAATGCAGATATCCGGGTAGACAAACAGGGAGAGAAGAACGTTTGACATAGATAAACTTCTCCATTCTTGTGAAGTCCTTTGGTGTGCTTGCTCTATAGTTTGTGTGTAACCAAGTATGTAACCTACAAGTAATTTATCTTAAGCCCTTATCAAGCTAATCTTGTAAAAGGCGCATGAGCAGAGGGGGCAGATATCTGAAGAAGAGGACGAGCCTTCAGCCCAAAGACCACCAGAAGGCAAAGAACGACCACCTAGCAACAGGCGGACGCAAGTGCAGAGGCATCACGACCAGTTGCGAAATCTGGAAGAAGAACTGTATAAAAGGCCCAGACAGGGCTCAGTTAGTTGCAGTCTGTTGGTGGGGCAGGAGACCCCAAGCTGCCCAGTGCTGTTTCGTTCACTAATAAATATTGTTAACTGCATATTGGCCTCCGCAGTTTATTACAAAATTATGATATCCTTGCATTTTATCTTTGTTTATTTAATCCCTTAAATCTTTCCAGAAGCACTCAAAATTTCTATACTGCTTCTCTACTGTGTGGTGCCCATGTGACATTTTGTAAGGTCTAGCAAGTTCAATTGTGAATCTTGGTCATCTCCTTCTCTCTGACAATTATTAGTGAGGATTATTTGTTGGCTTTGTTTACAATGATGTTGGCTGAAGAGCCTTCACAGAGTCCTCAGGGGACCTGAGACATCCAGACTTGTCTGACCTTCATGTCCCTTAGTGCAGTTTCCCTAAGCTTGACTCTCCTTCTGCTGTCCTAGCTGCTCTTTATTCCTCTCTCAAGCAGATGACTCTACATCTCTCAATCTTTGCTTGTCAGCTTTATTTTCTAGCCCTCTGATCACCCTAATTCTTCTTTTCCAGATCTGCAGCTGTAATGTATGTAATTGTATGTATATTTGACCTTTCTTAAGATGGGATGCCTAAAGCTAAGCATAGAGATCATTTCAAGATATATTAGTGGAGCACAAGCAATTTCTCCCTAGGTTTCAAGTTGGCCACCTGGTCACGGGACCCAGTGGGAGGTCTTTGATACCTAAACCATCTCCCTCCAGAAGACTTTCAGCAGAATGAAACTCTCCCATCACTTCCCACCCTCATTGCATTACTTGATTGCCAGTGTTTGCCTAGAATTTTGCATCTGTCACCACTGAAAACTGAACCCAGTGTTCCCAGACCTTTTCTTTAATGGTCAAAAATTACACCGAACTCTAACCTTGCTTTACAGTACATCTAACCTTGCAGGTAATATCACACTGATGGTGCAAGAAACACATTCATTTTTCCATCATCTAAATGGAATATTGAATACCTGGCTGGGAGAGACCCAAGGACATCCTGTTTGACATTTGTGTCATCATTACTTGAATTGTGCTTTCCAGTTTCCAACTAACTATTTAGCAACCATCCTAGAATAGTATAATCCAAACCATATTCACTTAAAAGAAGGTCATATAGGACTGTGTTTCAAAAGTCCTATCTAAATCCAGATCTCTAAACATCTGAAATGCATGCCAGAGTACATCTAGTATGCTTTTCATTTATTTCGAGGACCTAATGTCATCATATGTCATGCACACACCCACTTTTGCTTTATTGTTGCCTTCAAAAATACCTAGAATGATGCATATTTTGAACTACCAAACAGGACACAGGAAAAAAGGAACTAACAACTGACTTTGCAACCATTGCTTTTTGTTATCTACATGAAAAGCAGGTTATGATTTTGGTTTCTCAGAAAACTTTCATATAGGGAATAGTTTGGATGGGCGTTTAACACAAATAAGGTAAAGAAACTCAGTGTTCCAGTAATAATACTGTGCATTTATAAAATTGTTTGCTTCAAGGCCCTTTATAGGTTTTATATAACAATTGTAGCAAAATATAACTGAATGGATAAAGGAGAAAGAATGATCCCTAATAACTTAGAATGGGATGAAAAGATTCAAAGGTAAGAATGGTAATAGGAAAACTCCTTTAAATCTTTCATGCATGGTGTTCTACCTACCCTGAATTTTACACTGATATCTTAGGAGAGTAACAGCAAAAGGCTGTATCGGTCGCAGTTCCATTAGCTGCAAATGCAACTGTTAGAAGGATGAGAAAGAGCCCAGTAAGTTTCTGTGGAAGTGGCAAAAGCACAGACTGCAGAATGTACTCATCATCCCAGAGAAACTGTTGCTAGTAATAATGGGGCTGTGAATTGGGTGGATAAAGTTGGTTGTCATTCTCCTAAAGCATGAGCTCTCCTGCCTCCTGTCCTCATTGTACCCTTGCAAGGCTTGTACTCTATCCCCACAGTTTTCCTGTCAGTCACACAGAGGTTCCCAACAAATACATATATATATCTCCAACAAATATATATAATAGAAATGGTCTATTTCTATTACAAAATTCTACCAATATGAGGGCGCTGCAGTCTGGCTGCTCTAGGACCTACCTCTGTCCTCAGTAATGAAGCTGCCGTCAGCAAGAGGCTGGTACCTGGGATCTGGGGACTATAGTATACACAAATTAATTTCAAATTACTGAAAGCAGTGCACTTGCAGCTGAAGAGGATGAAATTCAGGTAGCAAAACTTTAGATCCTCAAGAGGCTGTCTCACTCTGCACTTCTGAAACTAGCTCATCTGCTAAAGACTTTGCATTCACACCTTTTCCACAAAGGCAGGCATTCACTCTTGCAAAGGACATTTGAGAATTCAGGTCTTTTTCAGGCCCTTGGTGTTTGTTTGAATCCAAATTTTATTGTTTTGCAAACCATTTGCACTTATCAACTCTATTTTCTTGAGCTTCCACTGACACATTTCCATCGAAGTCCAAGCCATGGCCTGAGAAACTACCTAAGTTCAACTAAACAGTTACTTCAGTGATATCCAGTCTTTGTTTTGAGAAAGATGTGGCTAAACAGGCTTCATTATTTCACTGCAATGCTATCTAGGCATTACACAGCAGGTGAGTGCAATGAAATGTCTCCAGAGAAGCACTGTCGAAAGGCAAAGTGGCTTTACTGACAGCAACAGCATCAGGCTATATTTTCAATTTGTGTATATTTGGTCTCACCAGATATCTTTCCCTTGAAGCTTTCCCATATGGACTCCTATACACTGCAGAGCACTCAGGTCAATATTTCTACTTTGGAGGACATCACAGCTGTAAGATTTATCTTTGCAGTTCCAAGAAGGCAGACCTTCACTTTAATTTTTATGTACCAATGATGTTAGACAAAAAGCTAGACAAGTAAGGAGCTTATTATGATAAAGGTCAAATAAAGTCATAATAAATTACATGTCTTGTTCAAAGAACACTCAGAATTTCAGCCCAATTGCCTTTTCTGCTGACCATCAGTCAGGAGAGGCATTACATCCTTGCATCAAAAAGTCAATATTGCACCTTTCTCTGCAAACAGCGTTTCACAAGTATTTTTTCTTTCAGCTGTGATTGTCAAAAAGGAAGTGTATGGCAAACAGGATGCAATCAGACAGTTCATAAGATGGGCAGCACTGTCTCACCGGAACAGTTACAGTGAGGTGAATTTACCATTGTTGCTAAAACTTTGTCCAAATATATTCATGTATGCTTAGTCTGGGGCTTTGGCAGGAAGCTTTAATGCAGAAACAGCATGCCCTTCCGTCCTCTGTGTGTGTGAAAGCTCTTTCAGTGTGAGTCATCGGAATCCTGTGGTTTGTGTATCCTGAGAGGAGAAGAGTTCTCTGTGATTATCAGACACCATGAAAAAGTAGCAATTTGAAAATAAAATGATAAGGAAGTTAATTATTTCATAGGAAATGTCTACTAATGGCTTTTTTTTTTCTCCTCTAAGTTTACTCTCTTGTTTGGATGTCTTGTGGGTGTACATGGTCCTTTGTCGTTTGATTTGAGAAGCATGTAGCACATACTACTTTTCAAAAGTGATACTGGTTGATATAAGGGGGCTCTCCTTGTGAGCTGAAGAAAAGATTTAGAAAAGATTTACAAATTTAGGTTCCTTGAAACAAGGGAGCCATCCTGAATGGTGATCCAACTGCTGAACAGATGTGCAGAACTGTGCCACTGTATGATGCTCTTCAGTAGCTGTCAAGGTGCATCTTATGTCACAAGACATGATGGGAAAGATGTCCACTGTTACCAACTTTCTGTTAGTGTCCCAATGACACACAAGTGGACTAAACCAAATATGTTTCCCAAAGTGAGTGGACTTCTTCTTGTGCTTGTGCTTTCTCAGGATGGTTCTCAGCAACTTCAATTGATTTCTTTGTCTTTATATCCTGTTAAAATCAGGGTCCTGTCACTGTGTTGGTTTGTTTTGACAGAACACATTAACAAAGAGTTCAAATGGGATGAAGAATTAAAAATTTAGGATTTTTTCAATCTTCTGTTATGTCCAGAGTGAAGCTATCACTATGTGGGATCTTCAACATTTTCCAAAACTACTTCACAAACAAACATTAGTTGAGCTCTCTCACTTACATGTTTTGGGTGTGTTTGCCTGAGGGGCAGCTCACTGAAGCAGCAGAAGTACCCTTCAAGAAAACTCTTCTCTTCCTGGAAGAGGAAAAAAATATACATAAAACAATGTCACAGAACTACTCAGTGCTGACTAGTTCAGCAATCTTGTGCAGCTGAACAACATATAGGAGAATTGTTATGTGAATTTCTTTAGAAAAATAAAGGTCTCATAACCTTTCTAAATATCCTTTCTCCCATAGGGGGAGACCTAAAAATTTAGAGAAAACACAAATTCGAGGAAGTGTCTGGAACACCAAGACATGTATAATATTTGAAGGATGATTTGCAGAGTCTCTAGGCTGAACTTGAAATGGTGTCCTTAGTATTCTTTTCCTGTACTTGAAAGGATCATTTATGAGTAGCAACTGAGTTACTGTCTCACTGGATAACATGTGCATGCACCCTCTTGTTCCCTGCCCAAGCACATAGGCTCACTAGCATTAACAATAACTTTGGGAAGGAGCTGACAACCAGAGCAGGGTTGTGGTGGTATGGACCACACAACAGCTCAGTTGTAAGCAACACCTATACAGCTATTCGTACAAACTTCACAAAGTCCATATCATTTAAGTTTGGAGCAAAGCTACATTATGCTATATTATTTGAGTAGGAGTCTCTTAGTGTATGAGTAAGATCAATAGACTACCCAGTGTAATAAAGTCTGTTGTAGTTTGAAGTAATAATTGTTTTTCAATGTGTTCTGTGCCTTAGAAAAAGTTTATTCTCCATATCACCTCTATCTTGACAGTCATTTTATCAATAACAATAAGAATGTACATCAGTTTTAGAAAATATGATTAGAGATTCAGGGTTATAAAAGGCTGCCAAGTCTTTTTATGGCCATAGGACACCGATGAGGTCAGTGTCAAGTAAAGTAAAATATAATTTATGTGAACTTCTGGATGACATCCAAAGTCTTTGGTTAAATAGAATTACATGAAGAGAGTT
Organism: Campylorhamphus procurvoides; assembly: GCA_013396655.1. Taxonomy (NCBI): domain Eukaryota; kingdom Metazoa; phylum Chordata; class Aves; order Passeriformes; family Dendrocolaptidae; genus Campylorhamphus; species Campylorhamphus procurvoides. Next base: position 71,598 of record WBMV01008453.1, read on the forward strand.
GCAGCCAATAAAATACTAGCAATAACAAAGTTAGGTACAGTTGGTCAAATTCTTCTCAGATGATGTAAAAATGGCAGACTACCCTTTAATTTTCATTTGGTCAATGTTTCACTTTAATTCTGAAGCCACCAATTTAGGGAAGCAAAACTTAAAAGATGGTTGATTTGGAAAACAGCAAAAAGTTGTATGAAATATTACCCAGGAAGATGAAAATGAACTCTCTTTAACTCAGGATCCTGTCTAACTGTGATTCCATTAGAGAGGATTGAGCAGTTTTCTACAGGATACTGATTCATTCTTAAATTTGATAGGGACTCTCCATAAACCCCTCAAGGCATACACAGAAAATAAGTCGTGCTGTGTTAGTCTTCTTCATTAACCTTAAAAACTGTAATTTAATGCTTGATTTCTCACTCAGAGACATTCAGAATGTACATGAACATTTGCAGTGGCTTAGTTGTTCATCATTCTTCCAAAGATGTAAAACTCACTTTTGCAATCTTATAAATTACTTGGAAATACTGCAAAATTGTTAATTAAATTACCTGCAACACATACACAGGTGGGGAATTTTGCATGTAGTGGTTTGCAATCTATTGTACATTTTGCAGAAATTTGAAGTTATAAGCTAAATGGCAGCTCTGGAAAACAAAGGCCTTCGATATGGCTGTAAACAACTGTGTTTGATCCTGTCATATTTTATTGCCAAATAATTAATTCTGAATCACAAAACACAGAGTTTCTTCCTATTTTGCAAACTATTCTCCTAGACTCTACGTCCAGTACTGAGTGAAGTTATGAGGGAAGTATAATCAGTGTTTTCATCTCTACATGGAACTTGTTTCATTGTAGGAAATTAAATAACAGAATATCTCAGAAGAATTAGAAAACCTGTTTGTGTGCTGATTTGAGTGTGCAGACATGTTAGATTCAGATTCTTTAAATATTGCAGTAAATCATGGGGTTTTATCAAAACCTGCCTCCATGCTGACAGTCTCAAAGATTAGTCAGAACTACTCCACTTCTGGATCCTCCAAAACAGCCGGCATATATTGGTGGGGCTCTTTTTTGTCCAGACCTCTACCAACCTGATATTTTTACAACTCTATTCCACTCAGAAAGAATATTCATAGAGAATATATTTCTGTTCTGTAAATTATCTTCTAATGGAAAACATTAGAAGGCAATTTACAGATATCAAGGGTCTTGCTGACATTGGAGAAGCAAGACTTGACTGCAAGCTCTCTCCTTCCTTACAAGGAAGAAAACATAAAGCACAAAAGCTGCCTGTAGTGAATGGCACAATTATACAGACCTGTTTGTGACAAGATGGTGCAACCTACTGTTGAGGAGTTTCATGTTGGCAGTTGAAAACATGTACTAAGTACCAGTTGATGCAAAGCTTCTGGAGATGGCTGGTGTTTAGAAGATGCTTAGAAGGACAGTAGAGTACATTTTTTAGTAGTTGTAATATACTCACTTTTATATACACAATTTTGTGATCCCATAGCATACTAAGTACCATTTTTTTGGAGGATTTCCTACACAATGAAATTCTGCCTGTCAATAAAAGTGCTTTTCCCAACATGCCTTGCAGATGAGAAGTGCTGCTTGAAAGCTAAATTTTTTCTGTTTTTAAAAATTGCAGCAGGTAGGAAATAGAAAATCCTACTAATTTTGAAATAATCTCAACCAGAGATAAATCTTCCATGGCATAGAGATTTATATGCATGGTTGCGTGTTACAAGTGGAATGTCTGACATTTCTGTCAACAACAAAAGCAAAACTTTAATAAAAATTTTCTTCAGACTTTGTTGAACTCCTTCTTATAGCCATTCAACTTCATTCACAGAGCGATCTTTCATCTATCATTGGTCATGATCCTCTGAGAATCTCTCTTAAGGGCCCTCAGCCCCTTGTATCTCTGTTAAAAATAGGAAGTCTTGCAACAGCCAGGGCAATGGATATCTCTGCCTTGGATTTTGACCACCTGTCTTCCTTATGACCTTCAAACCTTCTTTCATCTAACTAGACATACCAAATTCAAGAGTTCATAGATTCCTTTCCATATCATTCCCCACACTTCTTGTTAGGTGTCTGACCAGTTCCCACAGCAGGACATATCCCTCCCTTCCACCACATGAACTGTTTCTTCAGGCTTGTCTTCAAAGAGCACCAGTCTTCCTCAATAAAAAACTGTCTCCAACCTGTGCATTTGTGCATTGGACAGAGCAAGAGCAGGGCTTGCAGTTAACTACTGCATGACGCATGCAATGTCCAGAAAGAGGAGCAGAGACAGAATCATGTGCACTCTGTAAGAGCACAGAAGGCAACCAAGGATATTCAGCAAAGTACAATCAAAGTGTGGGGAGCAAAACTAAGTCAACATGGTTAATGCGAAGGAAAGTAAAGAGTTAAGTTTCCAGCTTCACCCTGGGTGTCTGAGTGGAAATCAGTTTTCTTTATGAATAAGAATGTTCTTTTCAGGTGTTTGTGAGAGGAATGTGATACTCAGCAATAGAAAGATGAATCAGCGTCTGTTGCGGTTAGTTTGTAAATTCCCAATCTATAGTGCAAGATAACAACACTCCAAGCCCTGAATTCCTCCACAACAAGAACAAGGCAAGCTTATTTCTGCACATATGGATGAACATGCCTTGAAATTGTGGATCAACTTCCTTGTAAAGCAGGATTGAAAAGGTGATGTAAGAGAGCAAACGGCTCACAGAAAAATTAATATACAGTCTGGCGACAATGAAAGTGAGTTACTGTGGCCTGCTTGGTAAATGGCAGTAGATTTTTGTGGAAGATAATGCTTGTGAATAACAAACATGAAGGGTATTTATGAGAAGGATTTGAAAGGTATAAAAATGATCCCAGTTAGATCAGTTACTTGGCTTAAAAATATAGGGTATATGTCACTTAAAAGTATGAAATTCTAAGACTCAGAATAGCATTTTTATTAATGCTGTCTTAATTGGTCCAACAGATGACTGAGTACATTTTAGCAGGTTTAAAATCTTGTTACTAACTTAGGTGTTAGCGACTACATTGCCTAGAAACTTGCAAAATATAGACTTCCCTGAAGATAACTTTCAGATGCAGAGACACTCAAGGGAAAAGAACTCAAATAGTTCATTAAAGACATTTTAGGAGGGTAGCACAACAAATAAGATTATGAAATACTGGAAAACTACCAGCACTGTGTTGATTAATAACCATTGACTGTTATCTCTTGTGTTAATCTAAAAACTGTATAACTTTATAATTTTTGTTGTCTCCTGAAGGACTAAGTTTTGCAGTGTAAAAACAAAACCTGAGTTAAATGTTCAACAAAATTCAACCTTCAATATCCCTGAATCTCTCTGGCCTTAAATTCTGCTGTTGATTCTATTTTTACAGCCTCCTCATTTTCAGTGACCGACTGTCCCAGGCAAGGAAGGATGACTTTGCAGCTGGGAGTTGGTGCTAGGTTCAAAATAATTATTTTGGTAGCTAAAGTGGGAACTAGAGGTCAGCTACATACTCTGTCCTATTCTCTAGCACCTAGTGTCCAAGTTTCTTGTATACTTTTACCTGAAAGTTATTAGGAACCAGTGGCTGCACCTCTGAGCAATCCAAGATCAATCCTAATGTGAAGTGGGATGTTTCCCATGTATTTCACACCTCACTCAAGTCCAGAAATGTAGCCTGTCTACTTTGCTGGGGGATCCTGATTAAGAGGCTGGACTTGAAAAGCACTGGAATATGTGCTGTTGCACAAAAGGGCATGTACAAGGACAGAGAGGGAAATGGACATGATGACTGTGGCCTTCAAACAGAATAAGAAAGCATAATCTTCAAAAATTACTCATTTTAATCCAAGTCTGTCTAGTGTAGGATAAGAAAATGATAACTTAATTAGGGGTGTGACAAAGAGTTATTACAAACCAGCTACGTACTCTTTAGTTTCCACCAGAATTGTTTTGAGGTGGCATTTTCATTTAAGTGGTGGAGGCACTAAAAAAATAAGGTATTGTAATATTCCACTGTTCCTGACTAAAATGGTGTGTCCCCTCTTTCACCTGTGTTTAATTTTGCTGAAGCCAGGCAAAAAAGAGGGCATGTACAAGGAAAAAACTGGCCACTGAACTCTTTTTTACCCATAGCATTGGTTTTACTATTGGCAGTATTTGATGGCACAAATCCTCAAATAGCCATATAACAAACAGTCTTTTGTATGGTACAACACCTTGCTTATTATCTGTTCTTGTTTTCATGCCAGCTTGCCTGCAATATGTAGGCTTTTTGCTGCTCTGGCCAAATGCTGTCTGCCTGTAGCAATATGAAGCAACAAAAACTCCCTTCCCTTAAGCAGCAACATTTAACCTGCTCAGTAAGGGAAAAAAACGTTTGTTTGAAATGCAGGTGCGGGTGTTCATGGTGGAGGCTGTGTGACACTTCTGTAGGATTTCAGTGGAAATCTGAAGTACATCCAGAACTCATGGCACTTGAAGTCAAGGCTATGCACCAAGTTCAGTTATAACCTCTTCAGGACATGGATATTTGCACTGGGTGTGAGAAAAAAATTCAACCATAATTTATAGAAAAGTTATTGCAGATTAGGTCTGGGTGATTAAGCCTCTTTTGTCTTGCTGACTGAATGGGAAGAAATGCTGATTGAACAAGGAACAGAAACTAACTAAAGTCTGACTGAAACAGAACAACTTTCTGCTAAGCAAACCAGTAACTGCCCCAGATTTATTTGGGTTTTACCTCAAACCAAACGTTTTGCATATTCCTACTAACACTTCTTCCTTTTTTCTAGATTAGTTGATATCATTCTTTTTTCTTCTTTTTTTAGCTTCTTCTTAAATTAAGTCCCATTTTCAAATAAAAAAAAATCATTTTCAAAACAAAAAGGGTGGTTTTTTTTAAAAGGGGTTAACAGCCTGCAGAACTTTTCTAAATTGAGTATATGCTGAAAAGCAAACTATTTTGAAGTTTTAAAAATCATTGTATCCTCTTCTTTAAGACACATTTTGATAAATTTGTGCACGATTTTTGAACATCTTTTCTCCCTGTGCTACTTCTTTTTCCAGTGAAGAGATAATTTATTTGACTGTTTAGTCCAGCTTTGTTCCACCCACTTGCTTGCCACATGCAAAGCTGAAAGACATTTAAGCTATTATCTGTGGTTCCTTGTTCCTTGGATGTGGTGCAAAGCAAGAAAAGGGAAATCATATTACTTGAAGAGCTGTGTATTAGTTACTACTAATTTCCTGCAAAGTTGTAGTCTAAGTGTATCCACCAAACCTCTCTTACTTGTATATGCTATTCCTGGCCTGGTTGTTAGTGTTCCTGCTGCACTGTAGATTGTCAGGCAGTCTGTTGATCGTCAGGGAAACCCCTAGATTTCCGTCCCTATTATTCATGGGGATTTCCCAATCTGCTGCAGAAAAACAAAGATCAAAATGTTTTACGTGCTGTCCCATGTCTACAGATTCTTCATCTCACTGAAATGCTTAAGGAGGTGAATGGCCATAAATGGAATTATTGAAACAGTAGAAGTGGGAGGAACACAAGCATATTTTACAAACTTCTATTAAAATAGCATTCATAAAATAGTTTTAGGCTTTATTTTTCACGATGCTACAGGGAATACTGGGGAACAAAAGAAAGTTAAATCTGTAGTTTTATAAGTGTACTACATTTCTCTTTTTTAGCAAAACAAGTAGGAGGGAGACAATCAAGCTGGAAAGAAGTCTTAAAGCAAAATTAATTAGAGACAGACCTGTGTGTGCTGTTTGAGATCTGTCTGTGTGATCAGCCTATTTAAGGACAAGGTATTCATCAGCATAGACAGTTCAAGCCAAACAGGGCATTGGGCTAGGCTGCGGATTTGTGTCTGCTTTGTTTGTAAATATAGCAAGACAACAGCCCAGGGTTGCTCTGGGTTTCAGGACACACAGGTGTCTCACCTGTGTCTCCAGGGTGCCTGGCCTGGCCTCCTAGAGCTCAACAAGCTGGTTAAGTAAAAGACATGTTTAATGCACAAATACACTTCCCTTAAATGTTGTAGAAAAGAATGTAGTACTCAGAAAAGGTATTTTCACATCTAGGGGGTAATCAATATCTTGTTTTTCAACAGCAATAATATTGAACATGCTGACTTTTGATCATTGCCTAAAACCAGTCTGCCTCAGGAATACTAGGTGATTAAAAATAAACACAAACTTTGCCAGAACAAATCTTGCACACCATTAATCAGTTCTGGACAGCTCTGAAATTCAAATTATTTACCAGCTCAACCATATATTTGAGACAGGTATTAGTAACAGTGAGAATAAATGAATACTTATATAAATAGATAAATATATCCATACTTTTACAATCCATTAGGGGTGGGAATTCATTGTAGGTGTACAACTTATTTGCTCATTTGTTTAGAACAAATGTAAATTGTGATGAAAGAAGACAATTTTCTGGCAAAGTTTGATTTTGAGGAGGATGGACCACATTCTGTTTAGCATTATGGTGGTTTTACTCCCTGTTAATTTCAAATTTGGCCCTTTTTCAATGACTGATCATATTTTGGTATCAAGTTCAAAGTCAGGAAGCCTGTGTACATACACAACTGATCATAATCATTGTTCAGGTTTTCAGCAGTATAACATTGGTAGCAATCCACGTGAGAAGTGTGCAAAACCTTCCTTGTTTGCCCCTAAATAACACATATGTGCCTGTAATCACACCAAACTTTTTAAAACGTGAGGCTTTTGAAAATGAAAGAAAGATAACAACTTTGACTCTAGATGAAAATCTGTCCTCCTAAGGGCCAACATTCACTGCAGTCTGCCTGAAATATATTGAGTTAAATTTCAGAAAAGCATGCTCATTTACATATAACAGAAATGCTTGTTCTCTGCTGTGAGGGGTCTGAAGCTGGAAAAAAGACCTCTTTCCTGCTCTAATGCTGGTTGCTTGTGCACGAATGCACATATAAAATACACTGCTCATATCAGACCTAACTCTAGAATTTGCATGCATTCAAGTATTATTCTAATCCTTAGACTTCAGAAATTACAAAAACAAAATTAATTTCTTTTAAGTGACAGAATTAAACTGGTGAGAAAACTCCTATCCTCAAGACAAAGTCTTCACTGAGACCAGTCTGGACAGTAAGCACAAAGCTAAAGAAAGCAAGCCAGGTCCAAGCCTGGCAGCTGCCTGATTTTCTGAAATGTGAGCACCAAAATTGTCAAGGGGTTGCATCTTGTTCCTGAAAACGTGGGCTCTGGTATGTGTCATTTATTGTCATACAGGTTGTTCGCTTTACACTTTATTCTGATGATGGATGTAGCTACAGATTAGGCAACTCTTTCAGCTACTTTTCTAGCTGTCCCACAATGGTGGGACAAGGGTTTAAGAGGCTGGGACACCCCGTGCATTTTCCAAATGACAACACTCCATGGTGTCTCCAAACCTCCCAAAAAACCACCCAGCCTAGTGTCAGTTTGGAAATCTCAGGAAGTGTGAAAACTGTGGAGTGATGTGGTGTGTTCGGTGTGTGTGTCTCTGTGTTTTAATCCTCACATACTATTTATGTGCTTAGTTAATGACATGTGAAACTGTTTTCTCTGCTAATCCCTGGTAATAACAATTTTAAGCACAGGCATGGTTTTCCTTTCCTGTTTTCCACAGACACCCACACGGAACCAGAGGACAGATGATTTAAGGACATGTTGATAATATGTCCAGAAGACAGGACAGATGTTAGTGGTTCTGGTCCCAGTCAAGGGAATGCTCTCTGTGTAAGGGACAGCTCTCCCAATGCAAATTACTTTGAATTTCAAAGCAGTATTTGTATGCATCTATCTCTGTCAGGCTGTGACCTGCATGTCCACAAATGTATCTCTAACAAAATGTTTTCTGCACACTGTGCTGATTCTAGTGACAATATGAACTAAAGTCTTGATTCTGCTCATGCGTGAGAAAACCATACGGAAATTAATTTGTGAGAGAAAAATCCAGTTTGAAAATGTGGACTTGAAGGACTTTTCAACTTTGTTTTATAGTGCTTAGGGTGTTTTGCATTTTTTGGTTTTTGGTTGGTTTTGGATATTTGGGGTTTTTGGTGGGCTCTTTTGGGTTTTTTTGTTTCTGTTTCTCTTTTTGTTTGTTTGTTTCTGTTTTTGTTTTTATTTCAATGAGAAGCACAGAAATTGCAGGAAGACGGTGTGGTTAAATGAGGAATAGACACACTGAACTCCTCCTGCAGCACCCTGCAAGCTCTTGTCCCAAGTCTGAATCAGCCCAGGATTTTGTTTTGAGTCTGGCTCTTTCATCTGAGAGCTCTCTCTGTTGTCTGTACAGCCCTGAAGGAAGCGATGGGAAGAGAGTGACTAAGGCTAAAGCACAGATTGGGCCTGAACAGGAGCTTGCTATGACCAACACAGTAGATGGCACATCTTCACACGCTTTTCTGTAGCTGTAGTGTTGTAAACTGCAGAGAGTGCAGACATGCAAGGCTATAGTCATGCTTCCAGTGCCCATGGAAAACAGCAGTCATGGTTAGGTCAGGTGTATTTTGGTTGTTCCTGCCCCTATGTGTGGCTGGCACTGCCAGACATGCTGAGGGCTCCCTCACTGTTGCCACGCACCACAACCTACGCAAGCCCTTGGCGTGCCTGTGCCAGGAGCTTCAAAGGGTGGTTAATTCTGCAACTGCTTGAGGTCAAATGGTAAGCCACACTGAGGCCAGGGCTGGTGCCATCTGTTTTTAGCACTTGCACTGTTCATACAGCCTCATGCTTGGTGCTCTGGGGTTAAACTTCATCCCTGAGTACTACTTGAATGAGATAATTGTTCTGGACCTCAAGGGGAGGTGAAGTAACTGCTGATAGGAGAGGATGCTAATAAGTTGCACAGTTGCTTCCAGTGGCAGCATTCACTGCTGATGTTAGCAAATACAACCAGGTTACATCCCTAAGGTTAAGAACATGGTGAGCTTTACAGTTAGACTTTTCGGAAAATAGAAAGTGTGAATCTGGGTAATTTATTTTAGTTTTAGAAGGTGGAGTCAGATTAAGGTTGGGAAAGCAATGCAATTTGATCACAGCATACTTGGGAATAGAAGGTGCTCATGTCTTAGGGGTGATGACTATGCTGGTCACCGAAATGTTGGTAAGGACTGGCAGCTACCTTGGGGAGAGGGAAGCAATGAACAGAAGGGCGGGCTTCACTTATATTTCTTACCAAAAAACTGTGTAATTGCAGCCCTCTCTTTCAACCAAGTAGGTAAACTCTAAGGCTGAGATTACATTCTGGGTTACTAAACTCCTCTGATAATTAGAGGCAACACTAATTCAGGCCTATTTTTAGTTAAGAACACTGAGCAAAGCCAGATCTGGGCTAAAATAGCTCATTATGGGTGAACTATTTCTCCTTTGAAAGAGAGGACCATGGGGAGGTACAAGAAAGGGTTGGCATAGCTGTACAATTGATCTCCTCTACTGTGATGAAAATTTCTCCATGTATTCCCCTGACACCCTGGAAAACACAATTCCAAGCCTTAGTAACTGAAAATAACTTTACTTCTTGTCTTTTGAGTTCTTGGCATGTTTTTGGTGCTTCAGTGAAGGTCCAAAAAGACAGGCTTATCAGTCACAGGCAAACCAAAATAATGTGTGAAATGTTCCTAGCTGTACATTTCTCCTGAAAGACAGAGATGGTCTCATTTTTTTGAGTAAGACAGATGTAAGTAGTGTTCACGCTAATTTTCTAAGTCCCCTTGTTGCAGATTTGTCTTATCTGTGCGTGGTTTAATAACAGAGGATAGATGTACATTTTGAAAATTCATCAAAGACCTGTTAGAAATTATGTGGGTGTATGTGCCTCTAAATATAACCATGCAAATTTGTTTAAAGGCCTGAAAGACCCTACATTAGATTTCCAAAAGTTAGATGAGCAAAGAAGGGAATCAAATAGAAATAATAAGTATTTTGCAATTGTTGCATTGTACTCTCAAATGGGAAAAAAAAACAATTGGGAAAAGGCAGTGTTTCATAGAAAAAGGTCCCATAACTTGCCTTTGTGTGATTTTAGGAGAAATAAATAAAATATTTAGAGGTATAACTGGTTAGATATGTAAGTAAGGAGACATATTCTGCCCAGTAGAGCCCAGTGAAAAGACAAGAAGCAATGGACACTAAGTAAAAATTAATTAATATTATTTGCACCGTAAAGGTAGTTCAGCACTACAATAGAGTTTTATTTCTTGAAAATATTCAAAACCTGAGTGGAAACTGGCTTGGACAACCTTTTCTGGTTGACCCTGTTTTGACAAGGTAATTTCCAGAGGTGTTCCCAATCTCAGTCATTCTGTCATTTCATTAAATACTTGTTCACTTTTATCATTTCAGATAAACCACAGTAATAAGAACTCTCAAGAGACTAATAGTAAATTGACAAGAGAATTGGAAACTTAAAAAATTTCAGACTATCTGATTGAGGTTTTAAGGCCTAAGTGTCAGAAATCTATCTTGAAAGCTCAATCTATGCCCCATCTGGTTATATATTAATTTGCAAATATGGACTTTGGGTCCTTGATCACTTCCCTTATTTTGAAAAACATACTTCAAAACTGCTGTTTTTCTGGAGTTGCATAGAAATTGATCTTTACAATTCTGATTTGAACTATTGTGCACATTTTTCAGGCACATAATGCCATGAGACATACACTCATTCATCAGTGTCAATGTGGGCAACATCATGCCTTACACACAGAAATTTATTTCAGTGTTTAATTCATGCTTCCAGTGGAGGGAAGTCAGTCACCTGTGGGCAGGCATGTCCTTTGCCAAACAGTGCAGATGTGCTTTGGCCCATACCCCTGGTGTGACATGGGCAAGCAGTGCCTGCACCATGGGAGCAGGGAACATGGGCACTGTTGTCTCCTCTTCCCTGATTGGTCCTTCAAGTCTTCCATGCTGACAGCCAACTTCCTGACCTGTTTTCTGTGGGGAGGACCTTGCCTAGCAGATATATTAAAATCAACTTTGTACAAGCCACTGAGACCAGTGTGTACCATTGGTTTCCTAGTTTCTAGGTCCATAATCCATGTCATAGTACAGATTTCTGTTCAGCAGACCATTGTGAATATGGATTAAATGATTAGTTATTTCTGAAATGCACTAGCAATCAGAAGTGGGTTAGCAATTATAAGTCAGCATTAACAAAACAAAAATTCCACTTGTTTTAATGGAATGACACTTGTTGTTCCACAGAATAGTTAGTTTTCATGCTGTGGCACTTCTTTAAGCCACATTTTAGTGACTGAGCAGTAGGATCACACAGGAATTCAGGAAATGTAAAAAGCTTCTGGGTATATTCATTCCATGAGAGCAGTGTATTTATGCTTACAGTGATACATTTTATTGGCTGATATTAACATATACTCTCAGGATAGTACAACACAGAGCTGGTCATTGCTGATGAGCTTTAGGACTGCTTTTCTACTTGTTGCTTGGATTCAGGTCACTAGTGTTGCATCAGTGGAAAGGTAGCCTGCAAGGATAATCAAAGGTTAAAGTACTTGTGAGACCCACGAGTCACTGTGTGCTTAGTCCAGTGACTAAGAAATTAAAAAGACTTAGGAGGGGCTGAGGTCACTTGGTTTGTTAACCTTGGAGAAGAGGAGGTTGAGGTGTGACATCATCACAGTCTACACCTTCGTCAAGGTGGGCAGCAGTGGGAAAGGTGTTGGTCTCTCTCTGGTGACCAGTGACAGGACCTAAGGAAAGAGAATGAAGCTGCATCAGGGGAAGTTCAAAGTGGGCATTAGGAAAAGACTCTTCACTGAGGGGGTGATTGGCCACTGGAACAGGGAAGACATCATGGCACCAAGACTGACAGAGTTCAAGGAATGTCTGGACAATGCTCTTAGTCACATTGATTTAGTCTTTCAAGAAGCAGGAAGCTGGATTCAGTGATCCTTATGTGTCCCTTCCAACTTGGGCTGTTCAGTGATTCTAAGAAAAAATCACTATACTGTAATCTGTGAATTGGAATTAGGAGCCTCCTGCAAAAATCAGCAATATAAACTGTTTTATTTTTTCCTGTAAGAGGAAAGCTACATTCTGAGTCTAAAATATGTGTGTGCATACCTCACTGAGTAGAACATAATAGAGTCAATTGCACAGTTCAGGATGTAGTACTAAAATAAAAGGACCAAAAGCGTTATTTACATATGACCAGCTTTCTTCCAGTTTTAAAAATTCCCAGTAGACTAAGGATGTTTGATCTCAGACTGAAAAAAAAAAGTCTTTGATCTTTTTCCATTTGCATAATGAAAGAAGATGACTACACTGACAGCTCAATTTTCTGTTTCCAACTTGTCATAACAAAGTTGTAGAGTTTCTTCTTTCTGTGTCAAAGCAATGTCCCTTTGTGTCCCTATGTGTAATGGCTGCAAATTAGAATACATTCTAGTTATCCAACTACTCTGTTGAAGGACACAAGCCAGAAAATGGAGAAAAAAATAGGGTTTTCCATGAACTCCACAATCAAATCAAGTCATCATTAAGTATTTAAAAATGATATATTTAGTGGACAAGAGTTGCATGTCACACAATTTTAAAAATAAGCCTATACAAGAAAGCAATTATGCAGTTAGTAATATATTTGCCAATATTTCTTTCATTTTGGCTTGGCAGCAATAGAAGACATCTTGATTTTTCTGGATTGTTTGAGTAAACATGTGGTATGCTCAGTCAGTGTAAGCATTTTTCATTCATTCCCTCATAGATGAACCCAAAGGTGGGTCAACCAGACACAGTTATGCTGATACACAGACAGTATATTGTGTGAGCACTGCTGCCCTTGAGAAAGGTGGTAGAGCTCCCACTGTCTTCCAGATTTTACTCCTTGAATCCAACTGGATTATCATGTGACCAATAGTTTGGTGAAAACAAAACCATGGGTGTACATGACTCAAATGGCTGTGGCATTGCAGTGACACCAAAGTCATTGTTTTTCAGCTGAGCACGCACCCTACTTCTGGTGTCTGTAGGAACCAAGTATTTGCATGGGTGTAGGTGGGCTTCAGTATCATGAAAATACTTGACCTGGAAGAAACTGAGCCTAAATGCACCTATGTGGTTAGCAAGACTGTGCCGAAGGGACACCGGACGGAGACTTGAAAACATGATTAGGATACTTTTTCCAATGGCTTCTGCACTATTTTGGAGGAGAGGACTGTGGAGTACCAAACACCTGTTGAAAAACAGGAGTGAAATATCATACACATTGGTTGACACAGATGCCTTAGAAATCTTGTGAAAATTAGACTTTGATCCCAGATGGGCAGAGTTTTTCAGTGAGTGGCACTGAACAGCCGTGCTGGCAACACTCAGTGGGTCTGCTCCATAAGACAAAACATTAACGACAGCTATCAGTCCCTGTGCCCTTCCCTCTGCTTTTTTGTATGTTCAGGTCTTGGGCTCAGGTGCAGTTTCTGTCTCACTGTATCAGGATCCCAAGGGCTTGAGATAACGCATATTGCAGTAAAAAATTATGTTAACTTCACAGGTTAAGGCTGGAAGTATTAGAGGAAATTCAAGTCTATTTCAAATTAGAGTAGGATCACTTCTCTGTTACAAAATTACTTATGAGCTGTGCTGAGTTCCTGACATAGAACAGGCAAGGGTAATTTAAATAATCTTTTCTTCTGTTTCTTGTCTTTTGACTTACCAAGGGTAAAAATAAACTCTAGCATAATTTTACTCTCTTCTGAGATCTCTGCAAGAGTGCCTTCCCATGCTTTCATGAATGACAGGATGTAAAAACCTTGAGAAAAGTGAAACAACATTTTAAGGTGGAGAAAACCATTTTAAAGCACAGACACCATGTTTTTTCCCATGAAGCATAAAATGTCATGTTGAATGTTACTTTCAAAAGACATTTTCTACACTTACAGTTTAACCCCAGGGGAGCTTCAATGGGATCAAATGGAGGAGTCATCAAGGAAGGAGCACAACCATGTTTGTCCAAAAAGTGTTCCAGAACCTTGTCTTAAAGCTGTTAGGACCCTGGAAGTGGAGGCCGACAGAGAGATGCAGATAATGCAGCAATGCAACTAGCCCATTATGCAGTGTCACATATTATCTTGAAGCATACCCATGCGTTCTGCAGTAATGACAGGATTAGGACTTGCAGCCCTCCTTGTCTGCTGCTCTCTATCAAAACTTTATGCTTTTCTCCTGCCACAACAGAACCTACCGTCTGATCACACATGACATTGATTACAATTTAATAATTAATTTTATTTAATTTTTTTTCTAATTTATTATTCTCTGCATAGTGGGTGATTACTGAGGAACTTATGGAAATGGGCAGTTTTAAAGATCACCTTAAATTTCTTCTGTAGAAATAAAACCACACTCAAAAAGCTGCTGTACACTTCGAGTCAAATTCAATACAAGGCTTGATCACCAGATGGAGTTACAGCATAACTTATTATATCATTTCTCAGGCAAGCATACAGTCAGTTCAAGCCTTCCACACCAAACATGAGGGACTTAAAAAATCTAATTCATTTTGTATTGATATTCACAGTTAATGTGTCTTAACTGCTCACCGTACATATAATGTTATGTTTTCAGGACCATCAAAGAGGGCTCTCAATGCCAAAGCAACCTTTGCTTCTGTGTATTTTACTTTCACTGGCATTAGACACGGAAAAGCTTAGACAGAAGTTGCAATCAACTACAGGGTGAGGAATTGCACTGGTTTAAAGGTAAACTGGCGGGAGAAATTAACACAGCTCAAGAGAGATCACAAGCCAGAGTTACAATTTACTAAAAAGATTACAGTAAATACAATGATACATAGAAAAATTGGATTTAACCCACAAAAAACACGTGGGGCACGAACAGAATGGTGTTCATTAGCCCCTGTGCTGAGCACCACGTGGTCCCCCTGACTGCAAAGTAAAAGGAAGGGAAATCTATTAGTGAGGATGATGGTCACTGCCTGGGCCAGAGTGGCAGTCACAGTCCTGTTGAGGTTCTGGTCCTCTTCTGGATCTGATTAGTGGTACCAGAAATCCCCAAACCCCAAGATTATATATGCTCAGGTTCAGATGGGAATGCTCAGTACTTCCTCCAGGGCCGGGAGTTTCACAGTGGGTGGTTTAACTCTGTGAGTTAAATGACCCCTCAGGTTGGGTGTGAAGGTGCTGATGCCTCCCCGGATGGCAGTTGTCATGGCTGAGTCCTTGGTGTGAAAACAGAAAACATTCCCAAGCCTCACAGGGTTCCTTAACACCTATCTTGTAGCCTGAGATGTCAGGTGTGCCCTGGGCAGCTGCTGCAAATGATCCATTATTAACAGTTCATGAGAAATGACATAGAGGGTGTAGAATACACAGTTCTGGTTACACCCACACAGTGATAGACTGGTCCCAGCCGCTCTAACTAGAAGAGAATGTAGGATCCCTGACTAGTTAGTGAGGTAGGGATGCATGCAAAGAGCCATGCTGAGAAAAGGACACTGTGGCCCCTGCACAGACCTTACTTGCTGCAGAGAGCCATGCCCTCAGCAGCCCTGCTCCTGTGTTTGAAGGAAGTCTAGTCCTTAAACAGAGGCATCAATCCACAAGCAGACCTCTTGCATAAGACTACTATGATGGAAAAAGGCCTCTAAAATTCCTGAGTTTCCTTATTAGGATATATTAATGTCCTCCTAATATACAGAGGAGAAATGCAATTACCCATGGAAGTCCTGCTGCCCCTTGTCTCCCCTGTTGCAACAATCCATGTGCTGCTCTGGCTCAGGTCTGCAAAACAAGCCATTCCAAAGGCTTTTATAAAGCTCCCTAGAAACCTTTTCTTTTTTTTGGTGGGGGGTGCAGGGGGTCTACCAAAGGGAGAAAAACTACTGTCTATGAATCTTTAGTCTCTTTCTGGAGGCAGTTCGAGGTTTTCCGTGTTTTCTGTGGCACAGGTCTCTGATAGTATGCTGAAACGCCTATTATCACCTGCACTGTTTGAAGACAGGCAGGGAAACTACGGAAATTAGGTCAGGCATACAAATTTTAAAACTGGTTTTAATGCTTACCTGTAAAATGTTTCAGATAGCAGCTTGTGGTTGTCCCTGGCTTACCCCTGCATTCAAGAGGGCAGTTTCTGAAGGCAGCTGGTGCCCAAGTTTCTCTGAGGAAAGAAGATGGGGGAGAAAGAGCAATGGAGAACATACAGGACATTACCTCACAACCTTTTCACAAGCTGTGAGTATATGTATCAAACCACAGAGCAGTATTCACAGACAGGATATATTTGGGTGAGATTCCAGTAGCTAGTGAAAGTGCTTCTTACACAGGATGGTTTGACATGTGTCATGTGAATACTTTGGTTGGGCATATTAAATCATCTTCGTTGGTGGAAGCATTTGTGTGAGTTAAGCCCTGTGCTCATAAGCTGCTGCAGCCTTGGAGACACAAAGCTAAGTCCTTCCTTGGGCTGTTAGGCATTCAGCACTCACAGCACTTTCAAGCTGCTTTTCTTGTTCCAAGTAGAGGAAGAAGTGTGGATGTATATATAAAAAGCTTTCATAAATCCCAGTGTTTATGGGGTTTTTTTGTTTGTTTTTAATGTTTGGTCAGTTAGTGTCTTCATCAAGTGCCAGGAAAGGGCACAGAGGACTCAGTCAAGCAAAAGGAAAGCATTAATGGGTTATGAAATAGATTACACTTAACAGCACTTTTTAAATTGATTTTTTTTAATTATCTTTTTACTTTAGTATGCAGCAATTTATTTGCAGTGGAAAACTTCAGTAATGCTTTAGGGATATTTTTTTGATGAAAACTTTCTAAGGAAATTCAGTAGAAGTTTTTAGTTAATTTTCTGATGTTTTAGAAGCCACCAGGATTTAGAAATGTAGTTTAAAATGTGCTCAGTAGGAAGTTGTGGCTGGGCTAAATACCATTGTGTACACATACAGGTCCCTACAGTAACTGGCCTCTACCTAGGAAATGTCATTGGCTTTTTATTCCCTTTTCCTATCTTTCCTCCTCTGAAATTAACAACCTGTCCCATTCATGTTTTCCTTATTTGTCCCCATCCTTCTGACTTAGCACCCTTATTTGGTGACCCTAGCCCATGCTCAGTGACAACAACAAATCAACATTTTCCCTCTTTCAACATTTGCTATCATGAGTCACCCTTGGGCTCTCAGGGGAGACCAAATATTTTTCCATCACCTCTTTGTCACACCTGGTAGTTTCATTCCTTGCACTTTCATCAGTTTCACTTTGGGCTAAGGCTGGCCATTGGCCTCAAGACCACTGCTGGTGCTGCACTGTCATATGGACAATTGCCTGGCAACCCCCAGGTAATGATCCTGGGGAAAACCTATGTCTGACAACTTGCAAAAAGTTAGACCTGCAAAATCTAAAGCTGAGGATCACAACCACAGGCTCTGCTCTGAAAGTGGCAGAAAAGGATGACTCAAGGATCACAGGAGCACCATTCTTCCCACCAGCTGCTGGACTGCACTCTAAAGCAGGATTTGGTAGGTCATTTGGGGATCCTTCCAAATACCTCAAGAGCTTCAGAGGGAAAAAATAACACTTTTCCCACAGGCTGACCTAGATAGATCTGCAAGATCAGCATCATGACTTGCAACATCATGAGCACATTAAGGGATTCCCAGCACCACAGCTTGTTCTCATGACGCAGCACCCTCCCAGTCACTGCAACCCACCGCTTGTGCAGCATAAACCATGAATATCAACGTGCGAGGCTCAACAGGCCACAGCCTGACTGGATGCACTGCCACCCTTCAAACATCAAGGCAGATATAAGTCTGGGACAGGTGTCTGCTCTCACCGGGTGCATCTCCTGCCTGGTGGGACTGGTCCCCCCTCTCTGCAGGACCCAGCCTGGAGCCACCTTCCATCTCCTGTCATCGTCATCATCATCATGGCTAGGTGTCGGAGAACAGTGTCTCAAAGGCTGCCAGAACAGCCAGCATGAACAGTTTCTATCAAGTGAACAATATCACAAACGGACANAGGTGGCTAAGCCATCTCCTGTACGCAGGTGATTTTCCCTGTGCCACCTTTGTTTGTGAGCAGCACATCAAGGGCTTGTGGCAGGAGGGCTATCTTGACGAGGCCCAGAATCCAACCAGAGAATGCACACAATGCAGGCTCCCTGTGACAGGTTACTGGTGGCACCACAGTAGTGGTTTTTGGTATCGAATTATGCTAAAACCAGCCTGGCTCACCAAACTTCAAACACACATCCTGCTTTTTGAAGTTGGATGTGACAGATAAGCTGGTAGCTGGCCTGTAAATTTGTGAGTAGCAGTCAATCACTTTATACTATAAAAGTCCCGACCCCTGCTTGGGGTGTATGTGTGGAGATTCCTCCTATGGGTAGGAATGCCCTCCAAGGATACTCCTTGAGACTGAATGAAAGTGATCACTCCATGAGGGTTGGTATGGGTGAGTTACATCAAATCTCTGCTTATTAATTACTTCTTTTTGCTAGCTTTAATATATTTGCTTCAATAATTGCTTCAATATAGTGTATTATCCTATCTTACACTACTAGTAGTTTTAATGTTTATATTGTGTAGTAAAGAAGTCTGATTTTTTGTCTGATCATTTATAATACTAAATTATTCATTTTATATAAATATTCTCATTTTTGCCAATAATTAAAACCTGCAGGACAAAAGTGGTTCAATCAAACCTTTGTAATTCCTTAAATTTTAACCATTGAAAAAATCCGAGGCTAAGATTGGATTCAGCTATATCTAGACTCCTCTCTAAGAAGTTTAGAAAGCAAGGGAACCCTTTCTGCACCTTGTGACTCAACAGCAGGACTTTTTAAAATAAATTTTGTCAAAACCTTCCACTTCCACCTGTGACATAAAGCTGGAGAAGCAACAGGCAAGGAGCTTGTTTCCCACTTGTTCTCAAAACATGGGACTTGATTTTGGCACGGCAGGGTTTTTCCTACCCAGTTGCAACACTGATTTTTGAGTCCCTGAACACACTCTCCTTCTGATAAATGGAGTCTGAGTGCTAAAATCACTCATCACTGGTAGATTGAAAGCTGGAACAGGCACTTGTGAAGCCAAGGGCTGAGTAGGAAATGCCCTCTGCTGTGTCTATCACTAGCACATCTGATAGCTGCACTCTGCAGAGTGGGGGGGGGGGGGGGGGGCAAGGCTGGTCCAAAGGCTGTCACTTCCACCCTGTTACACGCAACAAAATTAAACCCTGAGTGATCATCTGCTGCAGCAGATTGGGTAAACAAAACCAAAAGTAATTCCTGAGAAGCCCAAGGAGGCTGTTTGCCACATCACTAGGCAGCAGATTAAGCAACTTCACTTTTTTTATAGAAGTGAAAGGGAACAGTTAGTGACTTGCCTTTCTGTAGCAGATAAAGAGCTGGAAGGTGTAAAGTCAAACCATAATCCCAGCCTCATTAGTGGACAAGTTCTGTAATTGCGCATATTATTTATTTATTTTGAACTATTTATGTGCTTGAGGGTATGCCAAGAGCTAAGGGGCAGGGTGACCTGGGTCTCTGCCTGGAAATATTAGCTCTGCAGGTGGCTGGAGGGAGAATAATAATTTTGGGGGGTTTCAAGGAGAAGGTCTGAGTTTGTGCTTCTAGCAAATCTGGGCTTCCCTGGGAGTGCAAAAGACATGATCAAGAGGAAAAATTTAACCCACCTGTTTGCTCATTTTGACATGAAAGTCATCAGTTTTTACTTTGTTCTTCTGGAATTGGGTGCTGATGTGACTTTCTGTGGAACGTAGGCTGAGGCACAGATGTCCAGACGCTTCTGCTTTGTTCACAGATTTGGAGGGAAACACAGGAGTGATGTGCAAAGAATGCAGAGGTGACTGGTGTTGCCGTTTAGGACTTATTCACCTGTCTTTTTCTTGCAATAGCAGCTGTATTCTCCTGGTTGTTTGATGTTTCCCCAGCTAGGGGTGGATAACCTTCACCTGAGTGTGACATTCCCCTAGTCCAGATAATTGCATAGGCTTAATACTAGAAGTCCATATGCTGGTCTTTTCTATCCCAGAGCTCTTTGATCAATCAAGACACATCATGGTGGTACAGGGGACATTTCAAAAAAGCTTTCCTGTAACTCCTTTAGAACTGTGTGGAGTAGCCAGAAGACTGGAGATGAAGGAAAGAATGTTAAACACTTGAGAGTAAAGATGGACTAGAAAACAGTAGAAAATACGATGCCAATGCCTTCTTCAATGCCCTTCTTTCTGTTCCCTGTTACCCTCTATCCTTCCAGTACAAGCCCATCACTCTATGGTCTTGTGTTGGTATCTTGTAGGTATCTTGTGGTCTTGTGTTGGTATCAAGCAGGTATCTTGCATTGGACCAGCACCTGTTTGTCGTCTGTTTTAATATGATGCATCCGCTCTACATTAATGGTTAAAGGGAGGTTTCGCATATGGAGTTGTCATGTTTAGCAGCACTTCTGAACTGTGAGTGATTTCTGCTCTTTAACATGATGGCCACCTTTGTGAGCCCTCTCCTTTGATGTTCGCTTCCCTGATACACTTTTAGTAAACCTAGAGTGCGTCTTTTAAAAACTGGGATACAGCTCATAAAGACCCGTACAGGGTTTTCTGAAGGCGGAGAAGAAGCTAGGGTAGAGGGATGCCTTTACCCCTACTCCCTCGCTGTGCTTCCCTCACCGACAGCCGCAAATGGGGCTGGTCACAAGCTTTCCTAGCATGCGCATATGATTAGTTGGTTTGGGATTTTTTTCCCCCCGTTTCTTTCGCTAGGGGCGGACGCAAGCGGAAAGCGGCGTTTCCCTTCTAGACCGCTTTCTGTTTCGATTCTCCAGCTCGCCTGAAGTTTCTTTTTCCCTTCGCTCTCTGCCGGGGGGCGGCTTCCACTTGCTCCCTGCCGACTGGCCCCGCTCCAGGGCTGGGCCGGGTTTTGCGCACCGGGAGCGGCGGCACCACCGGGAGCGACTCCGGGACCACCGGGAGCGGCATCACCGGGAGCGACTCCGGGACCACCGGGAGCGGCACCGGGAGCGGCGGCACCGGGAGCGACTCCCGGACCACCGGGAGCGGCATCACCGGGAGCGACTCCGGGACCACCGGGAGCGGCACCGGGAGAGGGGCGCAGCCAGCCTGGCCATGACGGCGGAGGAGAGGAGGAACCTGCAGTGCTACAGGCGGTACATCGAGAGGAGCCTGAACCCCGTGTACATCCTGAGCAACATGACGGACTGGCTATCGGACGGTGAGAGCCGCAGCAGCCGCTCCCCCGCTCCCCCCTCCACCCCTTCCCCGTCCCTCACTCTCTGCCTGTGCTGGGTTCTTCCCAGAGATGAAGGAGAAGGTCCGAAAGGAGGAGGAGAAAGGGGTGACGGCGGCCGCGGCGCTGTTCCTGGACGCGATGCTGCTGCTGGAGGCGGAGGGCTGGCTGCGGGCCCTCCTCGATGCCCTCGTTGCAGCAGGTCAGTTCCCACTCGCCAGAATGGTCCTGTCCGCCCTTCCCCGCCCTGCCAGAGCAGGGGCAAGGCAACCCATCCCAGTCCAACCTCGGCCATCCCATCCCAGCCTATCCCAGCCCAGCCCAGCGCGCCCGGGACGTGCCGGGTCGCCGGGCTCGGCATGGGCTTCTGCTGTCGGGTCTTGCCACACCAGGAGAAATGCGGTAGGAAAAGGTAGGTTGGCAGAGGCTGGAAGTAAAACGATTGGAAGGAATGAGGAGACGCCCGTGTGTGAAGCAGCTGGAGTAATTTGGATTATGGAGAAAGCCTCACTGACAGGAGGCTTCGCCGTCTCGGATAGAACCTTTAGAGAAAAAACATGAAGCCATGGTTCTCACCAAATACTATGAAAGGAAGCTAAATCCTCTGAAAGAGAAAGCTACATGGGTTTCAGGATGTGTGTGGGGTTTAACTGGTAGCATGGGATAACTTCATTCAAGGACAGCATCTTAAATTAGGAAGTGATTTTTTAAAATTATTCAGTGGTCTTGAAAGTCTTCTGTTTCAAGATGTAAGTAACCATTCGTAGTTTATACAGGAATTGATTGTTCCTCAGTAGCTGTGACTACCTGATGTATGAGGTCTTAATCCAATTTCCTTTACAAAATGAGACCGAAGACAGTGGGAAGGTATAAAATTAGCAGGATTTTCTAGCTTTCTTCTATACGTGTATATTCTATCATAGGTTCGTGTTGGTGATATATTAGGTGTCTCAAACCACAAAATCTCATGCCATAGGCTGTTTCTGTTTTAATTTCCTCACCATTAACTCTTGTAGTATCTCAGTGAACAAATACTGCAAAATTTCACATCATTTGGATGTAGCCCACTCTTCCCTTAAAGCAAACAATAGATCCAGAGCAATTTTTTACCAACCTGTGACAGTCCTAATTTCTGAATTGCAAAAAATTCTTTTTTGAACATGCTGATAGTGTTCAGTTTAGTGTATATTCAGCAGAAAATGGAAAAAGTTAACTTACTAACTCCAAAAGGTAGCTATCCCAAGTACTTGTTAATTGGGCTCAAGACTAGAATTTGTGATTACTCTTTTTTCTGGCAGATGCAGGGATAGGTGATAATTAGACTAAAGACATGCTGGTAAGTATACACACCATTCTCCTGCTTCTCCAAAAGAAAATAAGAAATAAGGCAAATTTCTTCTGTGTTCCCACAAGTTCCTCTGAGATTCATACTGGCTTTTTTCTACCCCTGAAGCCTACACAGCAAAACACACAAGTCCCTCCCTGCCACTCTCTGTTCCAGGACAACATTTTCAGCTATTTGATGACTGTCTAGGCTGCAGGTGCCTGCACTGCTTTCACTTAAGGACTCTAATACAGCAGGGATTTTTGAAGGAGAGTGAAGCCCAGGACAGGACTAGAAGATAAAGTGCTGGTAAAAAAAAGGGAATCAAAGCAGCTTGTTATTCTGAACAGTGTCCTGTGGAAAATGCTCTGGAAGAGTGTCATGAACTGCAAAGATCTAAGGATCATATGATCAAAAAATAGGAGTGGTTATTGTTGCTTGGATGATGTGACCTGTAACATTGTGTAGCTCATTTTCCTCTTTGCAGGTCTTACGGGTTCTTTAGCATTGGGTTTTCCATGCTAGATATACCAGAAAATTTGTATTCCCTTTTTTCCTTACTAGAAAGAAATTGTGGTTTACCTAGATTTTCATAATTTACAGACCAAAGTAATTTTAATTTCTCCAGTGCAGCTGATAAAGTGGTTTTTTTCAGCTTGTTCCTACCTGTTCTAGCTAGACATTGAATTCTTAGGAACAATTTGTCTCTTTTTCTGAAAGGATACACTGGACTGGCAGAAGCAATAGAGAACTGGGACTTCAGCAAACTGGAAAAACTGGAGGTGCACAGGCAGCTGTTGAAGCGGATAGAAGCAACAATGATAGAAATTGATCCAGTAGCACTCATGCCTTACATAAACATGTGCCTGATAGAGAGGGAGTGTGATGAGATCCTGCAGGTAAGGTAAAATCCTGGTATTTGCCTAGTTTTGCTGCAGAGAAGTGCTGGCTGCCTCACTTGTGGGATGAATTGGTGCCTGTGTGACAGCTGGCTGGGTGAGGAGGTTGGCTGGTCACAGTGCCCTGGGGAACGGCTTTGCTTTCTCCTCCTTAGAGGAGGCTTTGCTGTGTGATTACAGCATCCCACAGCAGTACTGCCTGCAACAAATGCACTTGCCATTCTTCACCCCTCTGGATCAATGGACAAGGGTTGCAGGCAGGGAAGCAAGATGGTGTGGCTTTGGCATCGACAGTTTTCAGGTGTATGTCTTTGTGGAGTTCAGTTTCACATGAAGAGACTTCAGGCCACATTGCAGAGGAATGGTACCTAACTATACCTTTGAAATAGACCCTTTTCTGGAGTATTCACATTGCCTTAATGCTCCTTAAAAATACAGATGGAAGTAGATAAGGTGGCATTTAGATGTTGCCTGAATTGATTCTTGCTTGTCATGGGATTTGACATATTCTATTACCTTAATTGTAGCAACTAATAGAAACTTTCTCTAGCTTTTTGAGTTTTGTCAGCACCCAAAGGTAGGGTGAAATGGAAGTTCTGGTCTGAAGTGATTTAGCTAAATGCTGTGTCACAGAAGTTGATAGTGTTTTCATTGCCTTTGGATGTGAAGCTGCTGCACTGCTACCCAGTTCTAACTCAGTGCTGTTATCAATGAATCATGAGTGATGTTACCAATAGCTCATGAGTTACAACTGGTCAATAATAAGTACTGATGCTCTGTGAAGGAGCCTCTTAGGTGTCCTCTCTTCTTGCAACTCCTGAGAATGATGGTTTGTGACTATTTTATCTTTAAAGTGGTCTTTCTTTATGGAGGTACGTAACGTTTGGAAAGCTATTGCATTTGATCAAATATCATGTCTGCTATAAATTTTGTAGTTTTGTCTTTCCCTATTCTGGAATGGGATCAGTTCAGTCTCAGAGGTTTATGGCAGATACAACTTATTACTATGACCTTGCCAGATGAAAATTCACTGAATAGCTCTGTGGTGTTTCAGACACGAATATTTAAGCAAATGGCCTAACTATTGATGTAGTCCAGGTAAGTTTAGTATACAGTTAAGCTGGCAGAATGGAAGCTGTAGTAGGTAAATGACTGAATTTTATTGGAAAACCTTTTATTCAGTGAGAAGGGAATGCAATTTTCAAACATAACAAATCAACTACTAAGCAAAGAACAGTGGTTTTGATCCCTCAGAACATACAGCAATTTCTGTTTGTTGTATGTGCAGATTAGTGAATACAGAAGCAAAGCAGCCGGGATAACTAAACTCATTGAATGTCTCTGTCGCTCGGATAAGGAAAACTGGCCGAAAAGTCTTCAGCTGGCATTGGATAAGGCAGGATATTACAATGCAAGTGAACTGTGGGATTTAAGAGAAGGTAAACTGTGAATTGTTTTTATCATGCTCTTTTCCTGTTCTTGTACCAAACATATTTTTTTCGAGGACAATGAAACCAATTTAAAAGGATACCATCAGACTACCTTGCTTATTGTCATGTAGAAATAAAAACGTTTTTTAAATATGTTTAAAATGTCTTTTACATAAAATGAAATACAGATATTAATCCTATGAAGAGTCATAAATTAGCTTTTTGAATATTTTTCCTTCCATATGATTAGGAATAATGCCTTTTTTTGGTAAACAGAATTAGATAGCACAGAATCTGAAGACATAAAACTAGCAAACCAGTTATTTACTTCCTTCTCTTCTTCTGTATTTCACCATTTGCTGTCTTTTTGGTTGCCTGAGTTGTGACAGATGCAGTATTTTCTGATAAAATTTCCTTAGTAATTTGGCAGTTTAGAGAGTGATATACTTCTATGATCCAAAGAGGAGATCATACATTTTTTCTTTGATAAATCTTTAAGCAGCCCTTACCAAGTGACTGTGTTCATATTTTGTAAAAGTGCAGAATTGGCTCCCATAAGATTTTGCTTTTGTCATTGAATATACCTTTCCCTACTTGAAAAATACTGATATGAGTACCTTGCAGCATGGGAATGTTTAGAGCAAAATACATTATTTTGATACAAAAGGAGTTATTTTAGATAAACTGGACTGTATTTCTTCATATCTACATTTGTTGTCTCCCAATCCCTAAGTGCTTGTTTGAATTGCTTTTAATTAGCAAGTGGGACAAGCTATATTTAAGTGGTGTCTTAAACAAAATTTCTAATTTTGAAATGTTTTTATTGTTGTAGTCAAAGAGTGTAATTTATTATCTGGAGATTTGATTATTATATATGTGTAAAGTTATATACATACTTAATAGATTTCTAAAGAACAACATGTAAATAGGTAAGAATAAGACATATATGTATATAGATACTATTTTATGTAGGTGGTGGCTACAGATATTATTTGATTGCCAGTTATATTTTATAAGTTAAAGATATCCCTGTCTTTTGGGGCAGCTTCCTCTCACATACAGCTTAACAAAGCCAAAATCAGCCTACTGAAGAAATATTGTCCGCACTGGAAGCATTTTCCTGCTAGCAGTTTAGAAGAGTTGCTAGGAGAAGTCTTTTGCAGACACTATGTGCTTTCTGGAGCTGAATTGGGGTGCAAATGTGCTCTTTCTCCCTCTCCAAATGCAGCACTTCAAGATCATGTGTTCTGTTCATGCAAAGTCCAGGGATGGTTCTTTGAGAGGTAGTAATTATGAGGCCAAAGAAAATGTTAGCATCTTTGTAATATCCTTCAATTATAGTGTAAGACTAAAAATAGAGAGTCTTAAAATTTCTATGTCCTTTCAGAAAGGGAGAACAAAGTTTTGAATTTACAAAGCTGCTTTGGACTCCTAAGTATTTTTCATGCTTGTGGTTAATGTCAGTGTTACACTATGTCATCTTGTCAGTAAACACAGAAGATACCCCTTTCCTCCCAATCTATCTCCTTTGATTTTTAATGGATAGCTACACATGCATTGAGTATATGGTTCTTTTAAACACAAGATTCTCAGTGCTATCCCTTTTCCTTGAAAGGGAGGCTGGATGCAGCCTAATTTTGTGTAGTCTTTCCAGGCCAGCAAACGAATCCTTCACCATGTCATCACGCAAATACATTTTAAAACCAAAAGGATAAGTAACATGCTTTCCCTCCCCCCCGATTATACAGATAATGGCAAAGATGTTGATGGTGAAACAACAGGTACCTCTCAGACCTGGGTTGAAACCACAATGACATTTTCTGAAGAAGCAGAGTGTGATAATAATCTCAGTGAAAATCTTTCTTCCAATTCGGGTAAGACTTAAGAACTTAAAACAGTTTGTGATTGGTATTCTCTAGTTCCTTAGACTCTTGAAGGACACAAAGCAAGGAACTAGTACAAAACTCTGACTTAAGTGATTTCTGTTTTAATGTTTAAAGGATCTCATGCTGGGCATTGCAAATGTTAGGGGTAGCCCCTCATTTATCACATTTCTAGTGAAAAGTTCTTCT
Source organism: Campylorhamphus procurvoides (assembly GCA_013396655.1). Classification (NCBI taxonomy): domain Eukaryota; kingdom Metazoa; phylum Chordata; class Aves; order Passeriformes; family Dendrocolaptidae; genus Campylorhamphus; species Campylorhamphus procurvoides. The sequence continues at coordinate 98,622 of WBMV01008453.1, forward strand.
GTCAGCACATTATCAAAAAGGTCTCCACACACCAGACTGTTACTGCTGCACCTCTTCTCTGATATAACTAGGTCACATATGACAAGTTATTAATCAGTTTAGAGAGCTGAATGTGGCTGCAAAGGATCTGTGCAGTGGCTGTCAGGTGTTGTATTGCAAATTTTGCTCCACCAGTGGTTTCTAGTTCCTGTTCCATAAGTGCAAACACTCTGACAAGATCACAGTTTAAGAGAGTAATAACTTCAAAAGTCTGTAGAGCAGAAGACTGAAAAGAATACTGTGCATACATTTGAGAAAAAATAATGCCTTATGTTTTCTCTCTGAGTTCTGAAAAGAGACAAGTTTGAGTGAGAGCTGTTAGCCAAGACCTTGAAACAAATTCATTTTAGACAGCATAGTTGAGGTTATAACAAAAGTATGCCATCAAACCTATGCAAAATTCATTTTTGGTGCAGCTGTCCTGTTAAAAGGCTGTCAGAGAATGATCTGTGTAGACTGTAAGGACTCTTCTTACCGTAATGGCCTGCCCAGAGAGGTGGTGGATTCACCATCCCTGGAGGTTTTTAAGATGAGACTGGATGTGGCACTCAGTGCCATGATCTAGTAATCACAGTGGTGTTGTATGAAGGGTTGGACCTGATGATCTCAGATGTCTCTTCCAACCCAGTTGATTCTGTGATTCTGTGACTCTACCTCTATCATTTTACATAGCAGCTATGTGGGGAACAATATATTTTATGCATTTCTGTTGCAACACTCTTCACAAAAACATGGCTCTCTCCTAGAAATGGTCCATCAGTCTTTATCTGTTTATGAACCAAAGAAGGCTCGGAGCTACCAGATTGAACTTGCACAGCCTGCTATCAATGGGAAAAACACACTTATATGTGCCCCCACAGGTAAGAAAACATACATTTCTTGGAAAGATTCTATTGGTGTAGATGGCAATGAAGGATAGGGAAGGGTAAAGGTTGAATCAAATTTTTCAGTTGTTTATATTTAAAAGCAGTCTTTCTTGCAATAGATCCATATCTAACCTGCAATTAATGACCATGGGCAGGACAGAGACTGAACAAGACATGTTTCTCTTGGCACTTCAGTGCTTGTATTCAGACTTCCATGTTCTGACTTTCACTTTCTCCCTGGTGTGGGTTTTTGCGGTAAAATCCGTCACTGATCTTTGCAGATATTTAAGAAATTTTACTTGCAAGTTGAAGGAGAAATAGGATGAGTTAGCCTGAGACTCCCCTGTCTTTTCTATTGCAATGCCTACAACATCAAGATAGCACAGACATTTTGCAGTGACTCACGGCTGAGTTAGGAAGATTGAAGTTTAGCAGGAAAAGAGAGACCAGTCACCTTTCTTTGCACCTGTGTTTTCTATGTTGCTAGCCTAATTTTCCCCAAGCCCTGAAGAGGCAGGGACACCGAAGGGCTCTGGATAGTCTGCACAGTGAGCCTGAGTGCCAAAGGAAAAGAAGTGTGAGAGGAGCAAGCCTGCATGGGGAAGGATGGAAGCTGAAAGTGCCCAGTGTCTATACTATAGTCTGATTTGATGTGAGAGCACATGCTAAGAGCAAAACTGGATTCAGTGATTTTAAGGAACTCAAATACGACTGCAAATGGAAATTAATTTCCCCTCGCTTAATGGTCTTTACTGACTGAGATTGAGAGAGAATGGGATGATTATCCAGCTGAGTAAACAGCAAGCACATGTTCCAAAAAGAAAGGGTCTGGAAGTGTAACAGCCCCATTGTCAGCATCCCTTTGTTACAGGGCATCCAGAGGAGACTAGTTACTGCTTACAGATGCACCCTTTCATATTAGTGCTTTACCTTTCATATTTTTTGTTTAAAGGATCTGGAAAAACTTTTGTGGCACTTCTGATTTGTGAACATCATTTGGAAAACGTGCACTCAGGACAAAAGGGAAAAGTTGTATTTCTTGCAACCAAAGTGCCAGTGTATGAACAACAGAAAAATGTATTCAGGCAGCATTTTGAAAGAAGGGGGTAAGTGTAATTCTACCTTCTGCCTTCTTCCACAGAAAAGAAACTTCCCATTAGGTAGGGGCAAATGGGTTTACTGGTGAATGATAAGGACGATGCCTAGCTGCAAGAATGGCATTGCCATGGCAGACTTTGTTTGGAGAATCTGAAGTCTGCTTTTGGAAAGTTTAAGCACTGGTTGTTGCACGTCTGTGGAAATGGTGAAGTGAAAATATATCTGTGCTTGCCTCTGGGAAGGGGTGAAGTGTGTTTTGTCTTGAGATTCCTTTCATCCCTGCTTCCAAATATGAGACAGTTCCAGACAGCAGCAGTGGGATTCCTCTTGTCATTCTCAGAGTCTCTTATTTATTTTCCAAATGGAAGGAACCAAACTGCTTTGTTTCTTTAACCTCTAGTCAGAAAATAAAAAGTCCATCTTTCAGATGGAACTGAAAATTGCTTAGAGGGGCATTGACAGCCTGTAACTTCTGATTTTGAAGGATTTGATTACTGAACATCCACATACATATCCTTGTAATTGTAAGAAAAGGAGACTGCTGGACAGAAAACAGTCCCATGATGTCAGACATATACAGAAAAGGAATGTTATGTGAAAACTGACAGATGCAGCTTAAATACATAAATTCATCACTCCTCAAATCTAATACATTTTAGTTAGTTGTAGTTGAAAATCCAGTTGTTTAATCTCAGAAGTTTTTTTCCTCAACTTCTGTGGTCAGACTGTCCACTACAACTGTTTGACATTTAGAACTTAGTAACTGCTTTTCAGGCTCGCTGAAAAGTTCATTCTTCTAGCTTTTTTTGCCCTGCAAGACATCTTTGTTCATACTCTGTTTTTTTGCGTTTTGTTCCTAGATATTCTGTTCGAGGAATATGTGGTGAAACAGTTGCAAATGTCTCTGTAGAACATGTTATACAGGACAGTGACATCATTGTGCTAACACCGCAGATTCTTCTGAATAGCTTCAAGACTGGGATCCTTAGGTCTCTCTCCATTTTCACTCTGATGATATTTGATGAGTGTCACAACACCACAGGCAACCACCCTTACAATGTGTTAATGGCAAAATACCTGGAACAAAAATTTGACTCCTCTGCAGAACAGCTGCCTCAGGTAAGTAAGAAAGTATTTTGCAATGCAGTCAGCAAAATCTTAAATCTTGCCTTTTGTGTTGTCCAATTCAAACTCCCATTTAACAGTGTCTGCAAATTTGAAACAGTAGCATCTGGAACACTTTCCCATTCTTGGACACCTCCGGGCTTTTTTCCTATATTACACCTTCCCTGCAGCTACCAAGAAGGACTGATCAAGCAAGACAGACACTGGAGTACTTGAGAGCAAAAAGGAAAGCTGAACTGGGAAGAAATCATGTAGTTTAGTAATCTTCTTCTCATCTCTCTTTTGCACTCTTCTGTGACAAGAAAACAGGACCACTCCCTCTCCTGGCTGGAGGATTTCATCCAGCTGAGAAGATAGCTCTTAATGAATGCAAAAGGTGGTTCTGGGTGGTGTGCTGTTTCTCTGTATGATAAGAACTGACAAATGCAGCTGGTTGTGGATTTAAGTGGCTGGATAATTTATTTTAAGTACCCTCAGTTTGAGTGTCTTGGAGAAGGCACTAATGCACACAAGATTTTGTTCTCAAGGCTTCATGCTTGCTTCTTGTTAACTTCCGTTGCCTGTTTTATTTTCTTGTATTTGAAGATGGTGGCAATCTGGCAATTGGTAACAGTGTCTCCTATTTTTATTCCATTTGTGACAGAAGAGCAGCCACTGCTATTCATATGTATGCTCAGATTGTAGGTTTAACTGCTTCTATTGGAGTCGGTAATGCCAAGACCATCGAGGAAACTATAGAGCACATATGTACCCTCTGCTCCTGCCTTGACATACGGGTCATATCCACTGTCAGAGAGAACAAAGAGGATCTGGAGAGATTCAGAAACAAGCCAGAATCAAGTAAGCACACTTCCTTTTTATTTTCCTGTGAGTTGCAAAGTACCATGATTAGGCAGCTATCCAATGGCACTCTTTTAGATTAAGGTAAAAGCTTAAAACTAAGCTGGAACTTTGCTTCCTGCTAACTTGAAAGGCTTGCATTTCATTGTTGCCCTGCAGTAGGGCAGTGCTCATTTGGGCACATTTTCTCTTTGCTGTAATCCACAAATTGGGTTTTTTCAGTTCTGCCAGTGAAGACTGGGGGCTCTTTTTTTCTGTGCAAGTACAATACTCATGACAGTAAACTTCGTTATGATTGCATAGAGCACCATATGTAGCGCTCTTCTAGACAAGATTTTGTTCTGTGCTGAGGGAAATATTTTACTTAACTCAGGCCACTGACTTCTATTTTGTGTCTCTAGCTGTCAGATGGGTTAAAATGCGAATGCAGAATCACTTTGCAGACATTATCTCAGGTCTGATGTCTGAGACACAGGCATTGATGGGGAAGATTTACTCAGCAGGTAAGATTCTGTAATATGCCTGTACTGCAATTCAGTATTTGATTGTATCAATATTAATCCTCATAGCTGCTAGAGCAGTCCCTCTTTTTTTCACTTCCTTTCTACTTCTTAATTTTTAACCTGCCTTTAACCAATGTTTCCAAAATGAGAGATTAGAGATAGGACAGTCAACTAGTTTCCTGTCGTACTAGTTTCCTGTGATTAGTTTGACAATTGTAAATATTTTTGCCTGAATTTCAGCCTGTGTTTCATGAGCTAGGAAGGTGTGCTTTTGACACTGTCAAATCCTTCTGAATTTAAAGAATCTGAAACAAAAGGGCTTGCATTTAAAATGCAGTGAGCTGGATTTCATTGATGAGATACCTGTATGTTCTTATTTAAACATTTCTCCAAATGCTTCATACCTGTCTGTCTCTGTTAGGAAAACAAGAAGTGTCACAATTATAGTGTTATTTTGAATGTTGTAATTTCTTCCTTATAGCAAAAGTTTATTTTCACACTTGCTGCTCTGACACTTCTTGTATTTTCTCTGGCCTCTCAGTTGCACTCAAGAGTTATTTCTAGGGGAGTCCTGGCCATCTTTTCTGTTCAGCATTCCCTCCTCTTTATGGTCTGGGTTACCTCTACTTCCAGTGTATACCAGGTCTCTGTTATTTTCTGTTGAAAAGCATTTGAGTTAGCTTTCCAGACTGGGATCTGTGGAACATAAACAACACCAGAGGGAAGATATGGCTGCCCAAGAAAGGAAACAATTGTCAGTAGGGTTGCAGCTTCAGCAGCTCCAGTGGTGGGAAGGTTAGTGAAGGGGGGAGATGCATGACAGTGAGAAGATCATGATGATGAGACCTGATTCTGCAGCCCTTCAAAAATAAATTGGTCTGTTCTGCTTTTGCAGAATTCCTAAATAGTGTCCAGTAAGTGGCTATTATAAAAGATTTGAGAACTGCAGGAGTACAGAACAGAGTCCCAGGGATGGCTATACTCAGGATCAGTATTGGTCTCTCCAGCTCTGAATTAAAGGACGTTGTCTATGCTTACATTGGCTTTAGCACACTGGCTACAGTGCCTTAAGCTGCTTACCTCAGTTCTAGATTTTCTTCCCTGCCCTTCATTCCACTTTCCAGATATTTGAGAGTGAAATATGTTCTGGGGCAGGAAGGGAGAATTAAAAATCCCACACAACCAAAAAAACCCAAACCAACCAAACCCAAGAAACCCCATCAAAGAACAAATAAAGAGAGAATTTCAAAGTGAACACTAAATGAAGCGAACACTAAATGAAGCAAACACTTCTGAAGCTTATTTCTGCATCACGGTTCCTCTTGCATGAATGTCATTGGCTTCCCATCTGTGGACCCTCTGTGAAGCACTCAGGCAGAGTAAGTGTGCAACAAACAGGTACTGCCTAGTTCTGACTTACAGACAGGTCCTGGGATAATATGCCTGTGGACTATTTCACAAATGAATACTTAACTATTGAATAGCTGGTAATTAAAGGAATAATGCACATGCAGTTTTTTGAATATGGTAGGCTTCTGATAACATGTGAGCTCTAATTTTATTGCTAAAGTCTCTGCAGATGCGTGTATGTACACAGATCCTCAGTTGAATTGTACTGGGTTAATTTTAGCTAAACATCTGGATATATGTTGAAATATAGGGAGTGTAGAAGACACAGACTCTTCACAGATGGTTCTCAGAGGCAGGACAAGAGGAATTGGGCACAAACAGAAATACTTAAAACAACAGGAGGATCTTTTTTGCAGTAAGATGGCCAAACGCTGAAACAGGTTGCCCAAAGGAGTTGTAGAGTCTCTGTCCTTGGAAGAACTCCAAGTCCATTTGGACATGATCTGGCGTGACCAGCTCTAGGTGATCTGATTTGAGCAGAATGTTGAACTAAAGACCTTCACAGGCCTCAGTGGTTCTGTGATTGTATTGTAATAGTGTTATTCTGCATAGGTTTTTCAGAGCCAGCATTAATAGGAAGTGAATTATCTTCTAGCTAATAGTTTTTACTTATTATTAAAGATGAACAAATGCTTTTTCCTCCTTCTTTAGTAGATATTATCTCCCAAATCAACAAGAATGATTTTGGAACACAGAAATACGAACGATGGATAGTTCATACTCAGAAGAAATGCAGACTGTTGCAACTGGTAGACAAGGAGAAGGAAAGCAACATTTGTAGAGACCTTGTCATTTGTACTGAACACTTGCGGGTAAGTGTGTATCTTCATTCCTTCCACAGAGAGGTGGAGTCATTTTGTTCCTTCTGATAGAGGTATGTTCACCTAGAACCAGGTTTTTAACCTGATTGTTTTATTTAGAATTGTAGAGTCATAGATATGCTGAGTTGGAAGGTACCCATCAGGATCATGGAGTCCTGCACAGGAAAACCCAAGAGTCATACCATGTGCCTGAGAGCATTTTCAGAATCTTCTTGAACTCTGTCAGGCTTGGTGCTGTGACCACTTCCCTGGGGAGCCTGTTCCAGTGCTCAACCACCCTCTGAGTGAAAAACCTTTTCCTAATATCCAGGCTAATATCCTCCCCTGACTCAGCTTCATGCCATTTCCTCTAGTCCTGTCACTGCCACTAGAGTGAAGAGATCAGTGCCTGCCCCTCTGCTTCTCCTCCTGAGGATGTTGACGACTGCAACAATTAGACACAGGCTAAAGTGTTGTATGTAAGGGTTACGTCTTCATATACTCGCTAAGAACAGATTATTGCAGAGGAGACTTTGTACTGCTTGTGTTGTCATAGAAATGGAAGAATACCACAAATTTGTATTACTTAATCTAGCTAAATAAAATGCTCATCCCGTCCCGTGGAAAATGAGGCATAAGTGTGTATGTCTTTTCTGAGCAGAAATTCAACGATGCTCTCATTATCAGTGAAGATGCACGCATCGAGGATGCTTTAGCCTACCTAAATGAATTTTTCACAAATGTAAAAAATGGACCATTTACAGACTTAGAGAAGCAACTGACGGACAAATTTCAAGGTATTTCCCACAGTACCTGTGACAGTTGCAGGAGAGAACAGAGTTAATGCTAGGATGGTCCAGGTGTTTTCTTCAGAGTAAGCACAGTTGTTTTTCCTGAAACTGCACTTTGCAGAAGATCTAGTGTCTGTGTGGGGTGTGCAAATGTAGTGTTAGACTAGATGGGGAGACATACTTTCTGGGACTGCGAGCTTTTAGTGCAGAAGCTAAGAAAATAGTAGTAATTGTAGCTAGGTCTATAGTATGTTCTTACATGCTTGATATGAAGATAAAGCAGCAGTATCCTTATGGGTGTGCCCTACAAGTAGGGGGATGGTCTATGATCATGGATACTGACAGCATTAGATAAGCCAACATGCACTGATCAGTGCACTGCCTGGCATCCTGCCCAGTGCTCCTGGATGAATCCCGGACTTCTGGGGGGAAGCAGGTGGTCCTTGTACTCTTCTGATGCAAAGTCAGAGGTAGCACTGTTCTCTGACTACTGGTTAGTTAGCAGTGGGCTATATTCTAGCCTGTGTTCTAGTGTTTTGCAGCGCTGATTGCAGTTTTAAATCACTGGGCTGTCTTGCCTTCGAGCATCAGTTGTTTCCTAAGGAGAAATAGCAGTGCTCTGTGCATGAACTGATTTTGTTTGTTGCTGTGTTTTGATGCACAGTGTGTCACAGAAGTTCTCCTGTTAGTTTGCTACAAAATGTAAGATACTCATAATTTTGTTTCTCTTGGGGGTTTTGTTGCATTTAACCAACAGATTTCTCTGCTTGTAGTTGAAAATATGGAAGAAAATAAAAAGAGAAGCTAAAGAGAATGTGTGTGATATTTGAAAGTAGTTTTGTGTGGGAGTTCTGCTTTCTGCATTAAAGAAGGTGAATTATTCAAAACACCTCTTTTTTTCCTTCAGAGAAAGAACCAGAACTGACTGCCATCTCAAAAGATGAGTCAAATGAGAATCCCAAACTGGAAGAGCTTGCTTCCATCCTGGACGATGCATACCGCTATAATCCACAGACTCGTACTATTGTCTTTGCCAAGACAAGAGCCTTAGTAGCTGTAAGACTTTCCTTTTTAAAGCTCTTAAAATTGGAAGCCTCATCTGTTCTTCCCATTTTGATCTGAAACAGAAAAATATGCATGTATTTGATCTTCCTAAATTTATCTTACTGTATCTTCCTAAGCTCTGATGCTCTGAGACAGGATAAGTGGGTTTGTCTTTTCTTTTTCTGAAAACTACAGTTCAGGGCTGGTGTCCTTCATCACATCTTACTACATATCATAGTTGATCATTACGCCATCAGATTTTTACTTGAGGACTAAAGTCAGTTTCAACGCGATGTGTTACAAGGGTTTTGGCTTTAATATGGCAGTGTCATAAACCAGCAACTCTACTCTGTTATTGACTGCACATTGAAAGGCATTTATACATTTCTCAGAGGATTCATACAGGCCTAAAGCAGGTCTAGCATCTGGTTTTGATCAAGAAAAAGGAAGGACTTTGTGGAGCAGATATTCTCTGGACTCTCTTCACTGGCCTATTTCATACTCGGCTAGGATCAGGGATGTAGGCTGGATGACCTTTTTTCTCCCTTCCAATACCTTGTTCCCAGAAAAGGTTCATGTTTGAAGTAAATGTGCTGCTAATCATTAGCTCCAGTAGCTTTAAAATATTTATGGCAAGATACCATTAGTCTCTGGCTACTGTAAACAGATTTATCAGCTGACAGATACAATCCCCATTTTTATCCTTGGGCAGAGACATGCTGGATGAACTGCAAACCAGAAAAAAAGTTCAAGTCAGGGTAAAGTCCAAACTAACAACACCAAGCCTCAGCTGGCAGCTTTCCATTTTAGATTTAAAAGCCTATTGTAGCTTGGCTGAATTTTGTTCTTCTGTAAGAGCAGTTTGAAGGTGCTGCTTTCACTGTGTAGTGAGAAAGTCCAGTTTGTGAACAGCAACTCCTTTCCTTTGATCCTAAAGGGATCTGTTTATTTATAAGAGAAAAAGGCATACTTTCTGGCAATGAAAAGCTGCTTGCCCTCTAGCCAGCCTTTAAGTTGCAGGAGTAGAAAAAGTGGAAATGAGTTGTGGCATGGTTAAATCTGGCTTCATGGCTATGACCCTTGCTTTCACAGCTAGTAATAACTATTCCCTCCTGACACACAATTTCCACCTTTTTCTGCTTTTGGTTCTTCTTTTGAAAGTATTAAGTGTCTAGGGAAGCATAGGCAAGATCTATCTATCTGTCTGTCTATCTGTCTATATCTCATCTGTCTAGCATTTACTCTGGACAGAAGATATAACTGACTGATTTGCTTTCTAGGCTTTGAAGAAGTGGATGGAAGCAAACCCTCTACTTAGGCACATAAAGCCAGCTGTGTTGATGGGTCAGGCAAGAGGAGAACATAAAGCAGGTACACAGATTTATGCTGAGATGTAGCATAAAGGCTAAACTTACGGTGGCTGTGCTGCTAAAATCATTCTGCTTTTCCTGTGTTCATACTCCATGCTGTTAAACAGAGGAAGGTCATGCAATTTTGCATTTGTATTCTTCCATATCTAGAAGACCTTTGAGTAGTCCTAAGTAGATTCTTGCCTTTTCTATCCAGAATCTTAGGTTAAAGCAGCAGTAACACTGCCAGTGGCCCTTTTCTGTAGGATTCTTTTGCTAGTTCAAAAGCAGTTTAGAAGCTTCCCTATCATGGCTTCTTGTGATTAATTCCAGTATTTTCCCTGTTCCTCCTATAGATCTCTCTCTTAGTTTGTGTTTGAT
>WBMV01008453.1:108884-154118 GCA_013396655.1 Campylorhamphus procurvoides
AGTACAAAGACATTTTAAGGTAGAACAGAATCTACATCTGAAATAATTTATCTGCAGCTTAAGTCAAGAGTTAGCTTAGCTTTTAACTAAGCTGTATGGGTCTCTCCAATAAAGATCAGCGGGATGTTGTGTCTGAAATGGTGTTTCCCAGGATGACAATTCCTGTGATACATCAACAGGAATCCCTGCTGTGTTCTTTTCATTTTGTGTCTTTTAATACACTGCCCTGACTTGTCTCAGTGGGTATAATATACATCCAGCTGTATATGTAAACTTAAAGCAGTTTTGCAGTTCAAGAGGGCATACTAATTTCTAGTCACTTAAGTAAGAGCAAATGTAGGTATCTGGTTCAAGGAAATCTTCAGTGTTTTTCTCCTGATATTGTTCTTTGTTACTGCAGGTATGACCCTGCCGATGCAGAAGGATGTACTGGATGCATTCAAAACTGACAAAGACAGCAGATTGCTAATTGCTACATCTGTTGCAGATGAAGGCATTGATATTTCTGAGTGCAACCTTGTTGTGCTCTATGAATACTTTGGTAATGTCACCAAAATGATACAAGTCAGAGGTATGGAATTTCAGAATTATTACTTTAGAAACCTGTTTTGGCCTAAAAATGGACATGAAGTGCTACTGAATGGCACATTACTGTAGTAATATGTACATGTCTTGCTGTTGTTCTTCTGTGCCCTAGAATGAAGTCAGATGAATGATGGGACGTGACAAATTTGTCCTTGATGTTGTGTGACTTTTGCCAGGCAAATTAGCCATGCTGCACTAGGTTATTGAACTGTTGAGGACTGATACCTCAAGTAGGTAATTTTACTTATAAGCAGAACTATGGCTGCAGTCAGAAATAGTGCAAATCATTCTGTGACAAAGGACTTCTGCAATGGAGTTTCATGTATTGCCTTGGCTTCTGAAGGCCTTCCCCTTTTGTTGTTACCAACCCAACTACTCCCAGGTACCTGAGGCCTTTGCATGTGCAGATCTCAAACATTTAAGACCAAAAATAGGAAATGTCTTGGCTTGTCCAGAAAAGTCAGTGTCAAGAATTTGGTCTTGAATTTTGGTGGTTTTACAGGACAGCCAGTAGGGGGGAATGAAGAGCCACACTATATACTGGTTTCTGCTTAACATTCCTAAATGGCGTAAAACTGCCTAGTTTTTCGAGGGTGCTTCTGCAGTATTTTATTCTATCACCCAAGTAGTTAACATTGTAATTTGACAGGAAATCATCTCCATCTTCTGTTTTCAGGGATTGTGTCCTGTGATTTTCTTATCTTTGTCTTATAATGAAATAATTGGCCCAGAATTCACTTGTATGGGTGAAAGGATAGTGTTTATTCTTAAAAAGCTATTAAGGGTGCAAAGAAAACAAGTTATGTCAGTTATAAAGCACATACAATCATGATTTTTGTGAAATGAGTGGTCAGAAGGAAATGTGAATACTTTTTATAACTGAAATACTTCTAAACTGGTACGAGATCCCCATAGTTCTTGGTTTGCCTGTGTAACAGCAGCAAAAACCAGGCAGGCAGTAGGCATAATCAGGAAGAGATGACACTTGCTGTTGTCTCTTTTCTTGAATATTCCATATATCCAGCACTGTATATCCCGTTCCTCAGGTTTTTGTGATATACAGGTCTGGGGTTTTTTTAAAAAAAAACATCAATTAGGCAGAAAACTAATAAGGACTGAGATGAACTTTTCTCCTTTACCTTAAAAATTAAAAAAATTAAAAATTTAAAATTGAATTTTAAAGCATGCCTAAACCTAACGGAGGGAGGCCACAGAAGCAGGCACTCCAGTACTGGCTGGGGGATATCCATGAGAATACCTGGAAAGGGACATCTTGTTCTTATTTGTTATTGAAGAAAAAAGAGCTAAGAGAATGCTCTTCAGAAGCAGCATGATATGAATCTGAGAACTGGAAACAAAAGTAGTCACACAGAAGGGTCTTAATACTCTTATGGCAGAGCTGCCACATTTGCACATGTTGTTAGGAGTAACTAGAGAATAAATGTGTTGCTGTATAGGTCGTGGAAGGGCAAAAGACAGCAAGTGCATCCTTGTGACAAGCAAAACAGAAGTGGTTGAGAATGAAAAACAGAACCATTATAAGGAACAAATGATGAATGCAGCTATTGAAAACCTACAGAACTGGGATGAAACAACATTTGCAAGAAAGGTTTGTGATTTATGCAGTTTTCATACTGAAATCTTACAGGTATAAACTATATCAGTCTTCACCTACTAGGGCTCTGTGTAGGACCAAGTGATAACCCAAAGAAAGTGTTAATTGTATCTGATTTCAGAGAAAGGTTAGATCAGCAGAGAAGGCATAGTGTGTACAGCTAGCTTGCAGAATGTCAGCTGTACTGTAACTACAAAAAAAACTTACAAGGTGAGGTAGAATCTATGACCTGCTGCACATGAACAGAGAAGGACTTGTGGGTGTTGTGACTGTTGGAGGCTGTCTTGGGCAAGTGTACAAGGATATGGTGATGTTATGCAGCCAAAAATTAAAAGGGCCAAAGGCCAACTAGAACTTTATATGGTTACTGCTGTAATAGACAATAAAATGTTTCTGTAAATATATACGCAACAAAGAAGGACTAGTAAGAATCTCCATCCATTATTGGGTATGGGGGGAAAAACACAGTACCGAAGGATGAAGAAGAAACTGAGGTACTTAATGCCTTGTTTGCCTCAGTAAGATCAGCTCTTTTTGGAATACCCAGCCCCCTGAGCTTCAAGACAGAGATAGGGAGCAGAATGAAGTGCACATAATCCAAACAGAACTGGTTAACGACTTGCTACACCACTTAGACTCACACAAGTTTATGTGAGCAGATGGGATCCACCCAAGCTTTCGAGACAGCTGGTGGAAGAGCTCACCAAGCCCCTTTCCATCATTTATCACTAGTCCTGGCTAACCAGAGAGGTCCCAGGTGACTGGAGGTTGGCCAGTGTGACCACCCATCTAAACAACGGACCAGAAGGAGGATCCAGGGAACTGCAGGGCTGTCAGCCTGACCTCAGTGCCAGGGAAGGTCATGGACCGATCGTCTTGAGTGCCATCACCTGTCATGTACAGGACAGCCAGGGGATCAAGTTCAGACAGCATGGGTTTAGAAAAGACAGGTCAAGCTTGGCCAGCTTGATCTTCCAGGACAGAGTGACCCCCTTGGTGGATGAGGGAAAGGCTGTGGTTGGTGTCTGCCTGAACTTTAGTAAAGCCTTATATGCTATAATTTCCTGCAGTATTCTCCTGGAGAAACTATCTGCTTATGGCTTAGATAGGTGCACTGTTCACTGGCTAAAAAAATGGCTGGATGACCTGACCCAAGAAATGGGGGTGAATGGAGTGAAATACAACTGGTGGCCAGTACTAATGTGTTCCTCATGGCTCAGAGAAGACTGGAATAAGCCAGTGGCAGCCACTCCAGAAAAGCCTTTGTACACAGTTCTGCCATATCGCCTTGAACCTACAGATGATCCCATGTTTCAGAAAGTTTTCACACACTGAGCTGTGCAACAAAGGATGTCTGAGGCCCTCCAGCCTTTGTGAAATTTCTTCTCCCAAGTTCAAGGCTTGCCGTGGCTGCTCCTGCTCCTTCTCAGAGGATTCTGTTTCTGCATCTGGTTCCCAGCCCCAGGCTGTGGCTTGTTACTTCTTTCTTTACCTGCAGTTTTCTGTGGTCTCTCATGCTCGCTTTCCAAACCATGAGCTTCCCAGAGCAGCAGAGCTACTTGTGCTGCAGGGAGTCTCATATGGCTTAATCTTCACACAAACTTAACACCCTTATGAGCAGAGAGGTCACAGAAGGCTAGAAGGGAGGGAGGGACAGTATACATGCTGTGCATTACAAGTCATATTCTAGTGCTACATTCTAAACCTGGCAAATACATCATGTTCTTCCTTTGGTGTGAGTTGCTAGAACAAGGCATGTTATGTTTTGTTTGCTTTAAGGAATCAGTTCCTAAACTTTACATATCCCAAGTCATGTTTAGGCTGACATTGGGACTTCTCTTCCTTTCATAATGATCTTGTTGTTTTGTTTTTTTTAATTTAATAAAGATACATGACCTGCAAATGAAGGAAAAGGTATTACGAGATTGTAGGAAGAAAGAAATCGTAAAACATGAAGTAGTGGAAGGGAAAAAGAATCTTCTGTGTGGAAAATGCAAAGCATATGCCTGCTGTACAGATGACATCAGAATTATAAAGGTATGGAAACCCACATCTATGAACATTAGGGAAGTCAGCATTACTGAACTATACTGAACTATATAACAGTATTATACAGACTATTTTGCGCAAACTGAACCAGAAAAGAAATTCTGAGTAAATCAGTAAACCACAGGAACGGGTGTGACTACTTCTGTAGTTTGATATGATGTTAGTTGATGTCCAAGGTTTGCAAATACATCATATGGCAGGAGTTAGTTCAGTTTTCCTGAACCCCTTAGAAACTGACAAATTTCATGGAAAACCATGTGATCTTCAATTACATAACCTATTAGTGTTACTGCTGGATATTTACTTTCCTGATTACTCTGAGATTGAGAGTCTCCCAGCAGTAGGGAGATTTCTCCCACCATTTCTGTTTACTGTTTAACTCCTTGGCTTATGGCCCAGTTTTCAGAGTTGAAAAGCAAGGTAAACCATGGTTTCACAGAAGGAGCCCTTTAATTCAATATTACTTTGCTTTCCATTCTTTAGGTATTCCACATTGTTTCTATGTATAGAGACATTCTCACTGTACTCCTTCTGAATATCAAGATTTTTTTCTGTAGACAAAAGAAAGCAATAATCTCTGTATATGGAAAGTGGTGATCATGGAAAAGAGGCTTTTCTGGGCACTTTGAGGCTCTACAGTTCTGCAATTTGTTCTTCTGAAGCTGCTTCTATTTCTGCTGCTCTGAAAAGTGCAGTTGTGATGTGATAAGGGGCTTCAGGCCACAGCTAGAGTATTACAGAGTGTTTGCCCTCAGGCAATTAACCAGGAAAATATTTTTGGTTTTACCAGCTGTTTATGGAATATAGATGGAGTTCACTATTCCTCTGCACAGGCAAGATCCACAAGCAAAAAGTTGGGAATAGCTTAGTTTTGTGAAAACTTGGTTACATTTCTTTGACAAATATCGAGGGATAACTAAAGCATCTCTTTTACTCCATTTTGTGCTGCTGGCTTATCACCCATACCTGTGCAAATTGATCCAAGATCCAGAAAACACTTCAGTAAGAGTTTTTGCTTAGTGCTCTGCAAATAACTCCTCAAAATATTATAAATAATTCCTAGAAACTTGAGCTCTATCATAGTTCAGACTACATATTTTATGGAAGATGCGTTTTCAGACTCCAGCTCAAATTGCAAATGTACTCTTAAGAAAGTAAGGTTATTCATTTCCATAACCTTTGATTATATATAAGCATCAACTGTAGCTCTTTTATCTGTTGGGATTATTTTTTCTACCACTCCAAGGTAATTGCGTCACCCCTCATGGAAAGCAGAAGTCTCTCAAAGTTGTCCATTGTCTGAATAACTCCCTTATTTTATGCACACGGCTTAAATTCTGCAAGCACAGTTTTCAAAAAGCTTAATAAGTTCAAATATGTATAGGCTGCTGACTAGTGATCATAGTATTTTGTTGTTTTGATAAGGCCTCTGCCTGGGCCCTGATATTCAATGAATGGAGTAAAAAAAGAGCAATGAGCTAAAGGGGCTGGAAGGTAAGCCTCCTGCATGACAGGAAGCACCTCAACAGGGAAAAACTTGAGAAGGGAAGTGGAACATCAGGAAGAAATGAGAAATTTTGTTTCTACTGTTAAGTGCTTCTGGCATGTGTTCTTTCAGGACTCTCATCACACTGTCTTAGGAGATGCATTCAAGGAGCGCTATATAACAAAGCCTCACCGTAAACCACGTCTGTTTGATGATTTTGAGAAAAAAAGCAAGATGCACTGCCAAAAACCTAGCTGCCAGCATGACTGGGGGATCACAGTGAAGTACAAGACATTTGATAATCTACCAGTGATCAAAATCAAAAGCTTTGTAGTAGAGGACATTGAAACTGGGACACAAATGGATTTTCAGAAATGGAATAGTATTAATTCTTCTTTGAAGAATTTTGATGAAGAAACATTCAGCTGAACTCAATATTTTAAAGGATGTATCAACCTACTGCACTAAGTTGAAACGGTGGATGATTATTTTTCATGTATAAAAAATGTGGTTCTTTATGCTGATATGCTGTAAGGAAGATACTACGTCTCTTAAATCCATCTTTAATAGAAAATGCTTCTGCAACAGTTTAGGAAGTGCAGTAGAGTATCATAGAGCCCTCTTAGTAGATGCATCTTCCTGATTAAAATGGTAACACTCTTTTATATCACTGCATCTTTTGTCACCTTGCTGTTGCTCAAGTTGCAGAATGTCACCCTCCTGTGTGGTGTTTAACTGAATAGGCCCTAATGGGGATAAAGTAGTGCCCTGTAATGTGGGTAAATGCTCAGTTTTGGTGGGGATTAGCACTTACCATGATGCCCTGTCTCATGGATTTGCATCTGAAATAAGACACTAGGAATCATGCAAGCTTCCTGGCTAAGCTGATCTAGCAGTGTTACAAGGTCTAGTCCTTAGTGCGTTAAAATTCCTTCTCTCTACACAGGTTCCAAACTTTCCTGGAAAACCCAGAAATTGCCACAGTTATGAAATGTTGTTATATTTCAACACTTTAAATGTTATACTTGAGTCCCTTAAAGCACCTGCTGATTCTACACATCTTTAATGAGCTTAATGTTCAGTATTTTTGGAACCAAAACAAAGACATTTTCCATTCACTTTATGCATTTGAGAGTGTACTAAGGTATGTATATATGTAAAGAATTATGTGTCCAAAACACCTGAACTCTGAAAAAAAAACACAAAACTCAACTTGAAAAGGAACCTAATTTAAAAGTACAAAAATTATTTACTACCTAAATCCTAGTCAGTGAGGCTTGTGGTGTTCCTTTAAAGAGTTGTGTGGCATGTAAGCAAAAGAACTTTTTAAGCACTGCTTCATGTTCCACCCCAGTCTATGCCTTTTACTGTGAAAACTGTATACACCATACAGGAAACTTGAATCTCAGTCCTACAGTAATTTACTCTGTACTTAGTTTTCACGTAAAAGGAAACAAAGAACAATAATTAAAGATAATTTATATTTGGATAATGCCTCCTCTTCAAAAATACTAGGAACAAAAGATCTTTGGAAGAGGCCATTTTAGCACTTTCAAATTAAAAGTATGTGAAAAATCACAGTCCATAAGCATCAGATTGCTCTGTGAAAGGATTATTTGGTATTCTTGACATAACAAAATAATCTGCCCTAAACGTCACAGCTTATAGTAGTAACTGCTGAGAAGTTATAGAATTTGAGAAGTTTTGGTAGTTTCCTATTCTTTGAATACAACGATTTCAGACTAAAACAATTTTGCAGTTCAGCCTAAATAAGTTATAAAGGTTGATGGGGTAATTCAAATTGATGTAACAAGCCTTCTCTTCAGTACACTCTGGGGAAGAACACCAGCACTCTTGTTTGGCTTTTGAGAATATCTGAATTTTTTTTTAATTGAACCCAAAGTTGCATATTTATTACTAAGATTATGGCCATATGAACAACTCTTTGTTTGGATGCTTCACCGAATCACAGAAGAGATGAGGCTGGGAAGGATGTCTAGAGTTCATCTTGTGACCCGAGGCAGTTTGCCCAGGACAATATCCAGACACCGTCTGAACATCTCCAAGGACAGAGACAACATATTCTTTTGTGCCCTACATTCAGATATTTGTAAACACACAGCAGAGACATCCCTGAGCCTCCTCTTCACTGGATTAAACAGTCCTGGCTCACTCAGCTTGTTCTCATGAGAAATGCTCCAGACTTTGCAGCATCTTAGTGGAGGTCTGTTTGTTGTAAGCAAGCAAAACTCGCCTGTTGCAGGTACAGTGCAATCTCTATCCCCTCCTTCAGTCTCTTGACTTCTTTCAGGACTATTTTATTTTTTATCCAGAAACAGCCACAGCTGTGACTAAAAATACATTAGGATATTACTTTGAAAGAATTTCTCCACTATGTTAATTGTTGTGGCAGTTGTTCTAAATACAGTTAAGAGTGAGAATTAGTACTATAACCTTGTCTATCTCCAAGTTACACGAGATTTGTCATCACTGTAAGTAGGTTCATGTATTATTGTTGAATGAGCAATCACTGACTTCAGTGAATGCCTTAGTGTAATTACTAGTTGCTAACTGCAATAAAAATTGCTGACAGGGATCTTGAGATTGTGGAGATTGTCTTCTTGCGGGCACAAAACAGAGGTAAGTACATCACACCAGTGTTCTGTTGGGCTACAGAAGACTGCCAATATCTGACAGTATTTGTATTCATCCTGTCCCATGCAGACCCTTTAATGAAACAAGAATTAAAACATGAGAAGCCAAGGACTTGTATGACTCTGTTCCTTCAGGGACAATGAGAAGAGTTTAAAGTCAAAGTTTTGTTCTGCACTGCAGTACTGAGGATAAAATAACAGAAACTACCAAACTTCTTAAAAATAAATTTAATTTTATCCATTAGAAATATCCCCAATAAGTCCACCTTTCCACAAAGGCTTAGATTTTAAACAGAGTTCACATTTTTCAAAGTTAATAAACAGCTAAATAATTTCAGTATTAGATTCAGATTCTGATCAACTGAGTAAGAAAGCAAGTCAGTATCAGGTAATCAGGAAGGAATAAAAATGTTTTATACTGTCAGTTAATTTTTAGATCACTGATACTAGCATAAAACTTAACTTCAGAGTCAAAATAAATGCACCAAATACATGAAATCAGCACATTATCTTCAACAGTTCTACAGATTCCAGCAGTATCTTAATGACTTTTGCACTGTATTCTAAAGTCCAGCCAACTGCCATACAAAACAAATAATAAATGCTGTTCACTTTATATGGCCCTGTCCAGTTTCCTGATACACAGAAAAATCCAGCATTGTAAACAAGCCTTGTAATACAATCCAAGAAAAAAAAAGTTCACTTTATGGTTCACACTTTCAAATACAAGATTACAATAGGTTTATTGTGCTCACAGGAATCAGGCTGGTACCTGGAGCTTTTTGCTTAATATTTTTTAATTAGGATGCCATTTTACGGATCATGTAGTTCAGAATGCCGCCGTTGTAGAAGTAAGTAAGCTCCACATCTGTGTCAAATCTCATGATGGCATTGAAGGTTTTCCCAGTATCCAGCTGTTGGAGTCAAAGAAAGTCATTCAAGCAGCAGAACCTTCCACAGGTTATTTGACAGTGTAGTAAAATAAGGACTACTAGCATAGTTTTGCCATCTTAAAAATTTCTGATAGAAAGCTAAAATGAACAGGTATGAGTATTTCTTTTCACATTAGACTACAGGTAGCTGCTTAAGAGGAAGATAGTTTAAAACAAACCATACTAAACATAGTATGGAGTCTCATTGTAATTTGCTGGCTCATTTGTAACTGAGACAAAAGAATTTTTAGTGGACTTTGAGAGACTGGTCCAAAATACAGGGTGACTTTGTGTTAAATAAAACAGTTTCAGCTTTTATATCCCATCATAGGAAATAATAAAATCATAGAATGGTTTGTGTTGGAAGGGGCCGTAAGGATCACTTAGTTCCAACCCACCTCCCCCGCCCCGCCTTGGGCCAGGAACCTTCCACTAGACAAGGTTGCTAAAAGCCTCATCCAACCCTACCTTGAACCCTTCCATGGAGAAGGAATTCACAACTTCTCTGAGCAGTGGTTCCAGTGCCTGAAACCTAATTACTCATATATCTAATCTAATTCTACCACCTTTCAGTTTAATCCCTATTAGAATGACTTTTCATCAACTTCACCATCTCAATTCTTCTCCCTTTCTCAAGTGAGAGTAGCTGACTGCCATATGACAGCATATTATTTGAAGAGACAATTAATTTGGAGTGAGATTCCAGTGATTCAGAAAATTCAGCTCTTAGGGTGTCTCATACCTTAATCTGGACATTCATCTGTGGTTTTAGTTTTTCAGGAATGATAATTGTGTAACGCTCCCGTCCAGTGAGTCCTAAAGTCCCTGCATCCTCTCCAGGCAAATACTGCAGAGGAATCACTCCCATCCCTACTAGGTTGCTCCGATGAATTCTCTCATAGCTTTCAGCAAGCACAGCCTTGACGCCCTGGGAAACAGACAACAGGTTTAGTTATCTTCATGGTTCAGGAAAGTCCTTCTGTACTTACAAGACGGAAATTGGTTCTTTTGTGGTCCACTCCCTTTCATTTACCAGCTACTCATAGAGTCAGCAAATCTGTCTGACAGCAAACTGTCCAGATGACTTAATTATATATTAACTTTCAAACATCTTTAAAAGAAACCTGACTATTAAAAGAATTGCACAGACTTTCTCAGGAAGCCTGCACACTACTTTAACATGTCTTATGTAGAGTACCGCTAGTCATTTCTGTAACTTCCTAATTCAGTGTTGCCCTCCTATGCTACAAGGTCCAGGGTGCAGTTTAAGTAACTTCTAAAATTTTGCATGTTAATACAGTTAACATAAAAAAAAGCATCACTAGAAAAAACCTCCAAAAACTAAGATGAACTTAAACATCAACTCTCATAAAACTTTTTCTAATAATATACACAAATTCCACATCAAGAAAGCTTGAATCAGAGTTCAGGTTGGTAAACAGTGTACAACTCGACAGATCAAGAAAGAAACAGGTATTTCACTGTATGTGGATCTCTATTAAGCTCCCATGGTGAATGAAGCCATGCTAAATTTCTTTTTCATTGATACTTTTTCTTTTACACTTTCTAGCTTCCCTGTAAAGTGAGCTTAAGTTGTCTACTGGATCATGGGAAGCAGAAGTAAAGATATAGGCTTTCTTTTTTGGATTTCTAGCCAAAGATCAGTCAAGCCTTCCAGTCTGAACAAGATCTATTAATGTTTAAATAGGTTTTGCAGCCCTGCTGTGGCTTTTGGAGGCAGCTGAGATTTCAAAATACCCCTTGCTACCAGAAGTGAGAATGAGCTACTGAGGTTGTTGATCATAAGGTAGTCTTCCTGACAAATTAATGCACTTTCAACTATTGTCTTTCTTCTAGTTTACTGTAGCCACTCACCAAGAGGAATGGTCCTTTAGCGGCCCAGTCTCTGGAACTTCCTGCACCATATTCCTTCCCAGCCAGCACAATCAGAGGATGACCAGCCTGCTTGTATCTTTCTGCAGCATCAAACACGTCCAGCTGCAATAAAAATGCTAAACACTTTATAAACTTTTTGAGGGTGGAAGCACAGTTCCAGAGAAACAAGGAGAAAAAGTGTCCCCACAAAAACAGTTGAAGCCCACACCTTCCACCAAGTAGCTCTTTAAGGATATTAACCATACAGCGCTTTGTGGCTTCTAGTCTGATCTCACTCCCAACACAAACCTGCACCTTCCACTGTTGCTTCTACAATGGTTATACCCTCCACCAACATGTCAGAAAGCACCATATTACATGAGTATATGTCACCTGATTCCCTAGGTCAATACAGCTCTCGTCCCCTCAATTAGCTTTAGTTAAAAGGCACTTGAGTAAATGACCTAAGCTGTAAGAAGAAAAGCCAGCACTAATGCTCTTGTCAATGAGCCCCAGTTTAGGGCAGCACGTGTACTTACGATTTCCCCAGAAGGGAAATGGATAGTCTGAGGTCCTTGTTTATCAATAAATTTGTTGACCAAGCGAATGTTTGCAAATGTCCCTCTGGCCATGACAGCATCATTCCCTCTGCGGGAGCCATAAGAATTGAACTCTCTAGGAGTCAAGCTATTAAGGGAAAAGAAGAATGGAAACTGTATTGTTTTTGAACTAAAGCACTCTGTGCTTCAGAACAAAGAAAGTAACAAACTGGTGTTTCTGAAGCAGGTATGTACAGAGCTTCCAGCTTGGTAATTAGCTAATTCTTCTACTTATGTTTAGAAGGAAAGGAAAAATAATTAAAAAACAGCTACGGTTTGGTTGCAAAAAGCAGCTTCCATAGTATACTCATTCCTTGCTCTAGAGAACAGGATTCAATAGTGATGCAAGGATATAATTCATGTTAAGTCAGAAGATGCCACAAAATTAATTTCTTGTAGCTGGCTACTGAAGATTCTCCTTGTTGTTTATATTACTATAGCATCTAGAAAAAAGGCAGGGCACTGTGCTAAAAATCTAAAAGGCAGCAAGAACCCCTGCTGAAAGTTAGTACTGAAGAAAAGGTTCATTTACAAACACAGATATGAGAATGAGTGGACACTGCAGCCCAACTAGTAAACAACAAATGTGCCAGAGTGTGCCAGAAAATTAGGCTGTTTGCATTGGGCTATATCCAAACAGCAGCTATGACATGCAACATCTGTTTTGTTGTGTGTGCAGGACTATTCAGATTTCAACGTGACCAATAGCAGAGGGTCAGAGTCCAGAGCAGTAAGGTTTTCAGTAATTTTCTTTAATCCATTTTCTCTCCAAAATTATTCGGTCTAATGAGTTGATTTTTTTTTAATGTCAGTGCTGTTCCTCAAAACACCACTGAAGTTGTAAGAAGTGCTAAACCAGAGAATAAAAGCACTGTATTATCTGTTAAGAGTGAATAGGACTTGGGAAGTCCTAGTCTGGCCTTAAGTTTGAACCCCAAGTACTAAACTGACAGACTGCCCATAGAAAAAGACCAACATTTTACATGAGTTTGAACTCCAGTCACAATAGATCTGTCAGTTTTTGCAGCTGCACTGAAATCTAAATTTTTAGATGTGCTGTAGTTTCTAATAGCCTTGATCTATGAAATAGTTGCCCATGCTAGAAGGGAATATAAAACCACTTTTTTGGCACTAAGGACCATGGTTCTTTTGCTTTAATAGGGAGACAAATCCTGATTCCCATATTTATGAATAGATTTACTGCAAAAATTAGCATGAAAGTTATCTCCTTCCCCTCTCTCCATAAAAATGTCACCAGCTTTACAGTGCTAACAGATGTGCACACTCTATTCAAGTTCTTACACTTGGTGAGAGCTGCCAAAGCAGCATGAAAAGAAATGGTTTTATTTAATAATTTTTATGTTCTCTGGGCAGCCATTAAGGTATATACAAGCATATGTGAACAGACAGAAGGTGTGTGTGCCTCTAACGTGGTATAGTAGTTGTGATTTGTTTCCTCTTCCCAATTTATAACAAGAATAAGGAGTAGTGCTTACCCTCTGCTGGTCAAATAACGGGCTGCAGGACTATTTCTTGCTATGTTCCCAGCCGGAGAGATGTGGTCAGTTGTGACAGAATCCCCAAAACTCAACAGAACATAAGCACCTTCTATGGTTTTCGGAGTCTGAAGAGCCAAAGTCTAAGCCATCATAAATACAAACAAAATAATTATTATATGAAAAATAATGCCTTTATCTTTCTTAAAAAGTGCAAATTTTGAAATAAAGTCTCCCCTCTTTCATAAGTTAGGAGAAAGTTAAAAAACAACCCTATTAAAAATGTTTATTTTCTTGAACAAAACATGATGCCCTGGCTCTCTGTCAGCAGGTTCATGCATGAAGAAAATACATGAGACAAGAAAATTAGCAGAGGCTTCCTGTGATACATGCATGAAAATCTGAGATTTCTAGACACCTGTATGTATTAAAGTCTACATTTTCTTTTTAGTACTAAAATAGTAATCTGAACACTGAACTATTTGTTGCAAAATGCAAGCAGGCAGAATTGTGTGTTTCTTTTCCTGCTCTTTTTCTTTGCTTGCTATGAGACTATTTAGAAGTCTTTCAACTTAAAAGAAAACAGAGACTTTTCAAAAGCCCTGAATCGATAGAGAATCCTTACAATTTCAAGATTCACTTAAGCCTTCGTATTAAAATGAACAAAATATTGCAATTCTAACATTTAAAAAGCAAGGCCTCAGTAGGCTATGATGGATGTTTTCAGGCCTCTTGAAGTGTCTTTGTTTCACCTTTAAAATTAGTCAAGGTCACTACAAACTTTGGCTTGATTCAAAGGGAAGGCATGTACGTACCAGACCATCAAAGAAAGGAGGAGACTTGATATAAGTAGACTTGGGATTCCAAGTATACAGTTTATCTGAAGGAGCATCTAAGGCATTCCAAGATTCATTTACTGTCTGAAAAACAAAATCCTCCTATTGACTTTGAAGTTTTCAGAAAGAACACAATTACTTCAGATTCCAGGTCAAATTACAAATTTGACTTCAGCAAAAGCCTCGTCTATTTCTTCAAACACTTTGGAAAATGCATATAACAATATACATTATGATTGAGGGTTTTTTTAAACAATTCTATCAAAAGAGTTAGGAAAACCCTAACTTCATTAGGAAAGAAGATGTTCATCCTGTTTTCTGACATTAACCTGTATTATGTACATAGATAACACTTTAAAATTCTTTAGTGTATTCATCAGTAATCTTAGGAAGCTTCCCAAACATATAAAATTCCAGAATATTTTAACACTTGAAAAAGACTTGCAGGAAGACATTATCAAGTACAAGGCTTTTTGTTAATGTAAATGCTATTAGTCAGTGCAAATTTAATTTTATATCAGCTGAAAAAAATCAAACATCTGTGAAACTAGAATATCTCACTTTCTAATATCAGCCTGGGATGACTGTTTAAAACGCATCACCTTCATGTTACATTAAAAAAATCATAAGGAGCAATTTCAGAACATGACAGTCTGTAAGAATCAATTAATTGTCCAGAAAGACATTTTTAAAAAAAAAAAAATCTCATTTGAATATTTGTTAGAACATGAACAAAAGCAGTAGAAGAAAAAGGTTCATTTAATTATCAGGAACATCTAATTTAACATCTTCAGAATACCACAGTACATCAATCAAATTACTGCCCAGAGGATTAATTCACCTCTATTTTTTGGTAGACCTCTTTGAACATCGCAGGAATAACAAACTGACGCTCAACAGCTTGAATCTCATTTCTTGTTGGCCAGATATCTTTCAGGAAAATCTTCTTGCCCAAAGCATTTATTCCTGTAGAATACGGTATTGTCACATTTATTCCATAAATTTTCAATTAAGAAGAAAAAAAGTTTATCATTGTGTCCTCTAGCTATCCATTCCTTTTAACACAGTAAGACACACTTTATTTCACCTGCAGGGGTCTAACAGAAAAGTGTGTCAAACTTGATAATTCCTATATATAAGCCTGATTCTAAGACTTCCAGTGCTGTTTCAGAATAATTTACAGAATCATTTATGTAGGAAAGGACCTTTGAAGGTTGTCCAGCTGAACTTCCTGCTCAAGGAATGTCTACTAAGTTAGGTTGCTTATGAAAGACTATCACCCAAATATAACCAAAAACATGCCCCAGTGGAATTAGAATATTGCTCAGGCTTGGCTTCCCACCTTCTCCATCCTACAGACTCCTTGTTGCCCTGCTTCTTAACAACTGCATGTTTTGTCTCCCTTAGGTATTTAGCACTCTGAAGCACTTCACTAGGACAAATGTTTTTGAAGAGCTTAATTCCAAACAGTTTAGTTTATAAGCTGTCAAAAGAAGCATCCTGATACTGTCTTACCTAAAGGCTCTTTCTCAAAGTCAATCCGGATGGTCCCTGCAATTGCATAGGCTATTACCAGTGGTGGGGAGGCCAGGTAGTTAGCACGGGTGTTGGGATGGACACGCCCTTCAAAATTCCTGTTGCCAGACAACACTCCAACTGCAACGAGGTCTCCCTGTAAGAGAGAGTTTGAGACAAAAATAGCTGAGGTGCTTGCAGAATCCACACACCCAGAAAATCTGCAGAGCCTCACTACACTGCAAGAGCAATGACTGGACAGTCCCAGATCACTCTCCTTCCAGACAATCCCAAAACACTTCCCACAGAAAAGAGAATATGGACTGAATTTACTTTGCACAGAGCTGAGAAGAGTCAGCACACAGTATAATACAGCTCAGAACAGCACACTGCAAAGAGCTTACCTAAATAAGCTGTACAAAAAAAACTACATACCTGTGTAATGGCTTCAACAACCGACTCTGGCAGGGGTCCACTATTGCCAATGCACGTCATACAGCCGTAACCCACCACATCAAACCTAGGCAGAGCATAAAAATCATCAGTGAACAAAAAGATATTTTGGAGAAAGACAACTAACCCTTTAGCAGGTGGTTATGGCTACTTTCAGATGATGTACTGCTTTATTAAATTAACTGCTGCTGAAAAAAGCATTTTTGAGGACATATTCTACTCTTATCATTGCAGTGACTGTCCATGGAAACAGAATGGAAAATGTGTTACCTAAAAAGAGGAAAACCAATATAATTTATACTATTTGAAACCAATCAGTCTTGAAAATAACCCATTTTCCTGCTTAAGAACTTAAGTCTTCAAGAAGTTACAGCAGGCCTTCTTCATCACCTGTACAAAGCCAGTGAGCACAACAGCAATGCATTAACTCATGCACGATCACACCATAAGGTACTTGCAATATCTTTTAAGCTGCACAGAGAAATAGTTATTTCATAGCATCAGTTGTTTACAGTGCTTTTAGTTATGCAGCCATAGGACTAGAGTGAGAAAAGCACTCCTACCCTAGTTGGGAAAGGTAACTCATAACTCCACTCTCCTTCAGATAGTAAGTGACGACCCCGCTTCCTGGAGACAGGCTAGTTTTAATGTATGGCTTCACTGTCAAACCAGCTTCAACGGCTTTCTTAGCAAGTAATCCTGAAAAATGCAAAGGATAGTTGCAGTTTTGCCTAGAAGTGAGACAGTTTAGTGGATCAGCAGATCAGGTTAAGAGAAGTACCCTTAAATAACTGGGAACAGAAAAGGTACCATTTTCAGCAACGAAATGGTACAAGAAGCCCAACAGCACTAATCCCATAATAAGCAGCTAGAGCTGAACAGCTGTGTTGAACTCTAGATCCAGACTGCAATTTCTGTTCCACAAGAAGGTTGCTGGGAGTTGCATTCAACAAGGTGCACTCACACTGGGGCAGCATGTAGACATTCAAACTTAGGACGCTAATTGCAAGTGTCTCACAAAAAAAAAAAGAACTGTTAAATTCCCACTCACCATGGTCCACTAACCCAGTGCTGAAATAACCATAAGACTTGCTTCCCTCAGAAGTAGAAGGCTGTGAGAGCACCAACATTAGCCCTTGACAGAAACAAGTTATCTCAAAATCTACAGCCTGTTGGACACGTGCTGATTTACACTTCCTGGATTTGTAACACACAGCGATGTTTTAGTGGAGTGTGCTACTAGAAACAAATTCATCCTCAGTTCCTTCCTTTGAAACAAATTGTCCATTGATGAATGTTCAGAAAACTAGCTGACTACAGCCCTTTTCCAGCATGAAGATAAAAGAAACAGCAGGTATGGAAAACTTCACATTCCCATGCCATATTTTCTCTCACATTACATCCATTTAGGTAAGAAAATATACATCAGCTCTGCTTTGATCCAACATGAACTCCAACAAGATGTCATCAAATTGTTCTGTCTTTGGCAGCTCTGTTAGACATGACCTGGAGACCTCTACTTTTAAAAGCTGCATGAAATGGCCTAAACACATGAATTTAAAGAAGCAGTCCTATTCCTGAAATTGCTGAGGCTCCTCAGCTACCACAGGAAGCTGTGAAAACTGGAGCTCTTGGATGTTTTTGAAAATGTGACAGTGAACAAATTATCATCATCAGACCTGAGATTTTGAAGCCTGTTTAAAAGTGTTGGCTTCTGTCTTCTTGCTCAGAGCCATTCTAAAAAGAAGGCAAAATTGAACTCTCAAAATTGGCAAGGAAATGACACACCTTAAATTGTTTTGAGCAACCTTAATCCAACAGCTTTGTCAGATCAGGTTTTCAACGCTCCTACAGCATACACCCACTATCCCCACAGACAGACAGCCCCTGCTTAGTACACAGGATATACAGTGGTAGTTTGACACAACTATTATTATCTTGGATTTTTTAGTTTCCTTACTTACTGAGGAAACACTGTATGTTCTATTTGCTTTTATTTCAAACTTCACCCTGAAAGTTAAATTATTATGTTTCTTGTCAGTTTCTTGGAGGTTCTCAACACTGCAGTTTACAAACTGTTGCCAGAGACTGGCAGAATTACTTTTTCCTTCC
The DNA here is from genome assembly GCA_013396655.1 of Campylorhamphus procurvoides. Taxonomy (NCBI): domain Eukaryota; kingdom Metazoa; phylum Chordata; class Aves; order Passeriformes; family Dendrocolaptidae; genus Campylorhamphus; species Campylorhamphus procurvoides. The sequence goes on from WBMV01008453.1 coordinate 127,092, forward strand.
TTGCCAAGATCAAAACATAAGTGCTGCTGTATGGAAAGGCAGCAAAGAGTATCCACTACATCTGAGTACAAGATCACACGGACTATGTTCTTCATGCTGCTGTGTATTTAGCAGTAGTGAATGGACTCAAAGTACCAACTTTACATATATCTGCAGAGCATTTTACACTTTAAAATCATAGAGCTATTATGCCAAGCTAACTGAAAGATAAGCTGTCTCACAGAGGGTTAAAAGTGTCTGCCATTAACCTGGGTGCCAAACACTTGAAGAAACTATCGTAAACAGGTGGCACAGCTAAGGGCTACACTCACCTAGAACTAAGGGAATAGAACAGATAAAAGATAGTCTGACTGGAGAAAACCTACTTCTTGATCCTTGGAAAAAATAAATACAGCTTTATTTCTGTGAACAGGATCAGAAAGGACTTGAGGAAAGAGGTATGCCAATTTGGCTGTCTTGTCAAGGGCAAGTGAACTGGGAGACTTTGTTCAATTCTGTTCCTCTCAAAGCAGTAAGGAAACAAGCAGGTCTCTCCTCTGCTTCCCTTTTGGCCCCACATCTTGATTTATGATGAACTTTGTCACTGTTGCTAGAATTTAAAAGACCTTTTGTGCCTGGAGAGCAGGTGAACTGCTGGTACTGTAAAGTACCCAAAGAGAGATGCTACCCTAAGAACAGGTGACAAAAACGTCACATCAAAAAACCAAACACAAAGTGACTGAGGCTGCTAGCAAGCCAAAACCTTCCCAGCACCACCCAGGAACAAAGAAGACAAATTAATTACTTCAACCAAGAAGTAATCCTCTCTGGTCAAGGGCCTTTTTATTTCCCATTGCACATCCCTTCTGATCTTTGTAGGAAAAAGTCTCCATCCCACAGTCTAACAGATTAGTAAATCCCAATGCAGAGATGATCCTACAGTGACAGATACCATCGATGTATATGCTTATGAGGACAACGTGAACATGTAGCCAAGCACCTGGGGAAGTGAGCCAAACTTGGCTAGTATAGACTGAACCCCTTGAGCTGACATTCTTCATTCGTATTTTGTTGCCAGAAGCACACATTAGGAATGAGAAATTTTCTGCCCAAACTAGCCATGTTAAAAATGAACAACAGCCTGACCAGAAATTTAACACAGACTAACTGTTCTGTAGTGGGACATACATAGCCCACTTCCAACCACTTTGTCGATGCAGCTAAGGTGAAAACGAAAAGGCTCTGAAAGATGGCAATGCTCAAGAACAGAATTTCCCTCCTCTTCTCAACCCTAACACGCCCTCAGACTCTTGTTGTAACAATTATAGAGGGCAACCTCTATGAAGCGTGCGTTTTGTACTCTGCTGAGAGATCATAACACCTTCTAACTTAGATTGTTCTTCACTGTCCCTCTTCTTACAGCTTTGACTTTCAACAGGCTCTTCTTAGCTTGATACAACAGCTTCTGTGAACTTGAAAAAGAACCAGAAGTTTTGGTTAATTAAGTTCCAGCTTTCCCTATAGAGAACATAGTGCAGGAGAAACACATTTTCATCAACCTATATTTCTAGCTACTGTTTCCAAAACTCCTTCTGCTACCCTTAGAATCTAAGGTCAGTTTTAGCACTCCAAATGATAACACTGTTATCAGTGCTAAATGATAGCACTGTGCATGTAGGACTACATCAGTGCCATCATTGCCTTTAGCCACAGAGCACACAGCCAGAGCCACAGAGAAACTACTGCATATTAGGCAAACAAACTTACCTGCACCCAACATAACTGAGGGGTTACTGGTGTTTGTACAGCTTGTAATGGCAGCAATCACTACTGAACCATGAGCAAGCTCGAAGTCACAGCCCTCAAAATTAAACTTGACTATGCTGTTGTGTCGGTCTGGGGCAATTTGGAATCCCTTGAATCCTTGCTGTAGGAGGAGAAAATAATCAAAGGGACGTGATTAACATAAATATTTTGACTGAAAATTAGTATGGGCTGTTTTTTTCATCAATGAGAAGCATCTGTCAGTTACATCCATGCTTGCCCTTTTAGGTCTGGTGGTTAAGACTTGTGTCTCTGGTCAACCAAAGTGGTGGATAAAAATTATTTTTTCTGGAGTTTATCCTACTCTCTATTTACTAATAAAGGAGGCAGCCTTTAAAGCAAAATGTATTTGTGTTTTCTTCCTGTATCAATATATCCTTCTTCAGATTGCTCAGGTGCTTCTTGATCTCTATGTTCCAGATTCCTGATCACATATTGTCTTAATACACAAGCTAGTCCTGAAATTTTAGCCATAACATATAAGGATTTTAAGCCATGATTATCCAACAACTCAAACTTATGCTAGGAGCTGATTTGAGCAGTTGGAAAATAAAAGAGCAAGAAGGCACTGTTCATGCATACATTTAGCGATCTGAAAGAATGTCATTTAATGGACTTTGGAAACTGTAAAAAACCTAAAACCATTGGGAATTGCTGTAGTTTAGGTTTCTTGATATGCATTACTAGAGTTCTGTACTGCCTTTAATAAGGGTGACACCTGTATCAGGTAAGGATTCAAACTGATTTAGAAAACTTAGGTGCCTGGGAATATTGATTTAAATGTAAATCTTACTCTTCTTTCAATAACCATTTTTGACTGGATGATGCCAAGTGAAGACAGTGTTTTCTGTCTTTACCACCAACATCAAAGAGACACAAAGACCAATGCAGTTTTGATCTGCTGAATAGATTCAATGCTTAGTGCAAAACTACGGTGTGGATCTCTGGGCATAACCTGCTTGGACAGCTGAAGAGCTGGGCTGAAGAGCTCAGAGGTCAGTGCAGTAGGTACTTTGTCCCCTCAACTAACAATCCCCCATCAAAATCTCTACTGTATGTCTAAACCATGTTAGACCTAAGATCAGAAAGAACTACTACTTCAGTGGGACACACACACTTTCATACAAAAGAAACAAGACCCCAATTTTAAACTACCATTGCTGCTCTCATCTTCAAAACTGCATTCAAACATTCTCATTTACTTTTCAATAGGCAAACAAACCAATCAAACAATACAAAAGTTAAGCCCAGACATAGTTCCTGAACACCAGACAGCTTTTAGAGCACACATTAATTAGAATGCCCAAATGTCCCCAGTCCCTACCTTGGCTCCCAGACAAGTCTCAAAGTCTGTCTTCATATCTGACACAGCAACTTTGTCCTGAGGTCTTTTTGGTCCACTGCAGCAAGGCACAACAGTATGGAGATCCAACTCAACAACCTATTCAAGTAAGATGAACAGAGAGCAGTTCAGCACTGTGTGTTAAGCTGAAGTCAGTTAGGCCACAGGTATTCTTACCTCTGCTGTTAAACCAACGCTAAGTTTGCACATCTTTAAGTCTATTTGCAGAATTATCAAATACACACAAGAAGGGAAAGATAGAAGAAAAGGAACAGTTCTACTTTTAGATGTTGCCAGCTCACAGGTATGGCTATTAAAACTACTACTACTACTACTACTGAAAAACCCAATGTGACTAAAGCATCTTACTAACAAAAATGATTTCTTTAATTCATCCTTCTACATGCTAACGGCAGGGAAAACAATGTTGTGAAGAAATCCTGGTACTGACACAAACTAAAGCAGACTATTCATCTATTCCTCACCCATGTTCCAACTTTGTTTTTATAGTGTGCTGCATCTTCTATATCTACTAAAGTTTTTGAATAGTCATGCAAACCTGAACACAAGTTACAGGATAAAACTTTACTGTAGAGAAAACCAGAAATATTCTTGAGTTTCCGGGACACGGAAGATGATCTTGATTTTCTTTCATAGAAATGAGTTGTGTGGTCTGTGGTTACCACACAGAGCTCGCAAAGTAAAGTAACTTACTAAGCAGAAAAAGGGTAAAACTGCAACAAGGCTTACACAGAAAGCATCTGTATTATTTTCATAGCTACATGTGAGTCTGGACAGGACATCTCAAAACTACTTGGAACAAACTGCAGAATCTGCAGCAGCTTGAGATCAGTTGAGTGCCATTCCATACCTATACCCACATTTCCACACCTTAAGAGTGAGCTGACTTATTTCACTGGGCCTTAGGATAAGACAGTTGTGTGGATCAAACCAAGGGATAAGGAGTCCCTTGACTAATTCTTAGTTTCCGTCGAAAATATACAATTGTCACAATAAAATAGGACAGGGCATAAAGCAAGGAGTCAGAAGACAGAGTAGTTTCTAACCTGTGTGAACTCTGGATCCTGAGAAGAATTATTGAAATCTCTTAGCATTCCCACAGCCTCAAGATACCTTTTTGTGCACACAACCTTTTCTTTGTCACGGCCTAAGAAGAAAGTCAGATACAGCAAAAGCAAAATACAAATGAAACAGGAACTACCATCTGACAGAAAAAAAAAAAGGCAATAACAGGCTATTTCACTTTTCACACTGTATACAGCACTACAAGACTTTCAAGAAAAATATTAGAGATTCACTAAAAACAAAGCAATTGAACAGACTTAGTGACTTTTGCAGAACAAAATCTTAGGTTCCTACTTCTCTCATCTGGACAGGCTAGGTTCAGGCAGGGCTAAGAAGGCATTTAGCCACCAAACAGTCTAACACCCAGCTCTTCCTAAACATGAACCCTAAGAGCAAGACACAGACTCACTAAGAAAGTATCAAAAAAAAAAAATTAACTGAAGCTCAGAAGGCTCCCCCTGATTCAATCGCACTGCTGACTAGACCATACAGACCTAGAGTTCTGCTTTCAATTACACCTTTAAACTCCTCTGACACTCACCAGTTTGTATCAGGTACCCAATGCTAATATCGTCCACTGGGAAGTAGGCAGCTGTTGCTCCATACTCTGGACACATATTGGCAATGGTGGCTCGGTCAGCAATTGACAGCTGGGCTACACCAGGGCCAAAAAACTCCACGAATTTACCCACAACTCCAACTTGACGAAGGTGCTGTTATAAAAATACAGTGCCTGTGTCATTGTTATGAGTCAAAAAAGCTGAGCATGTCTGTTATGAAATCCAGCTTTCAACTTTAGTGAAACCTTTTGTGAAGGTTTCTACAGCCACCTGAAACCAGGAAGCTTTCGGTAAACTAAATCATGAAGATGAGGACACAAAGTTTCAATAAAAAGGCACAAACAGGGACATATTCTTTCTAAAACTTGTTCTTCCATTTAAATTAGACTATCTTACAGCAACTGTATTTTTCTCAACATGATGTTCTAAGAAGAGAAGAACTGTGTGGGGAATGTTCAGCCAGCAATCATAGGCAGATGAGGAAACAGGCAGAACCAACTGCACAAGTACATGAATCAAACTGAACACACACATCCAGATGAAATCATAAAAAAATGTTGGCTTTCCCCATGTGGAGGTCTCTCTAGAGACAGCATCCCATGATGAACTTGTGTACCAGATTTCTGACCTGCAACATCAATAATGACCCAGTAATACTCTTAATTCAGTGATAATGCAGAGTGAATAAACATATTATGAATATATGACGAGTCAAACACCTGCACATTAAAGAAATCAGATTGCCATGCTTACTGCCTGGTTTTTGGGGTTTTCATTGCCTTATTTTAAGTGGGGACTTCAAAAACAAGTCACAGTGTTCCTTTTGATACAGAGAAGACAGCACTATTTTTCCAAAACATTACTGAATTCCAAAATGTCTCCACAAATATTTTGTTTGGCTTCTGGAAAACAGATCTGCCTGGAAAATTGTCCTTCAACAGCTGATTCCAACCTACACAGAGTGATAGAGCTTAAAAGAAATCAAAAATTAATACATGGAGCACACACAGGGTTCTTAAGCTTGCAGAACAGTGGCTCTTCCTACAAAGCATGCATAGCTCTGAGCAGTAATTGAAAAACAGAAAACCTTAGTAATTTACCTTGGTAATGGTAAGCACAATGTCAGTGGATGTTACCAGTGGCTGAGGGTTTCCTACCAGCTTATAGCCAACCACCTCAGGAAGCACCATGCTGATCGGCTGCCCCAGCATCACTGCTTCTGCTTCAATGCCACCAACACCTGTACACAACAGGAGTATACAGCACAACTATTCAGAAAGATAGTAACATGTCAAAGATAAACACATGAAGTCAGTTGCCTGATGAGTATTCTAATTAAGATTGAAAGAGGGGAGAAAGCAGACTGCCTCCCTCTTCTGCGAAGAGACAGTTCTCCTTGCTTCAGTTTCTGCAAGATTGGGCTTTATAATTTCTTTTTGTTTCATACTTACATCCTTATTAACCTAAGTCATTAGATAGGATATGAGGTAAATCTAAGTAATTTATTCTGAGGATGCTTCACTTTTACAATAACACATGTAAAAGCTGTATTTAACATCTAAAATGTGCAGTGCACAAACCAAGAACCACTGACATGGCATTGAATATGATGTGCTGTGAGTGAAATGTACGCAGTCCATAACTGTTAGTCACCAAACAAAAACTCAACAGTTATTTTGAAGGAAAGGAAGATTACTAAAGAATACTAGCAGAAAAGCTACTTGCTAAGACAGAAATATCTTCCCCTACATCTATTAAGTTTCAACAGGACTTGGGCATATGCATGTGGGAATCTTTGTGTAAGCACACCTTCACTATTGCAGGAATGTAATTCAAGTTACTAAATTTTTCTAATTTAATCAAGATGTCATAGTCATGTGCCATCTAATAAACCCATGATATTTACTGGATATTTGGCATGAAACAGATATATCATTTTTTTCCTGCAGAAAGTCCCTCTTATGTTTATCTTCTACTTTCAAACTTCATTCTACCTTTTGCTTAGCTTTATTAATACTGAGAACAAACTGCCTGTAATAGTTGCTTACGTATGCCAAATCACTCCAATCTTTCTTTCCACAGTCTAAAATTGGTTCTGAAAAATAATTTCTGATTTATTTTATACAAAACAATATACCTATGTTAAAATAAAAGATCATTCTGTGACAGATCCAGTCATGGAACTCCTTTCACACTAGGTGATGAATCATTTTTAAACAGTCAAGTTAGTCAACATGACTGACAGGCTACCACAGACAAGCATGAAACAAGTTCAGCATTACCAGCCACTACCAACAAATGTTGAATCCAAGAGCAGACACTTTAAGCACATATAGTATAGACTACAGCCAGCCATACTTTTCCAGTTCTGGTGAAAAATGAGGCTAAGTCACACCCTTTCAAGCAGCTATTCATATTTCAGCACCATCTAAATTATATTTCCATGTGTATGCTGCAATCAAATAGCATAAGAGATGTGTCTAATCCCAAAGCTGTCACACTTTAAATAAATTGAACTTGTTGACATTCATATTCTAAGACAGCAGGAACTTTTTCACCCTTGACAGAAAGTCTCAATCAATCAATATTGCTACAATAGTATATGTGGGATATTAAAAACACAAAGTGTGGTACTCAGAATTTCACAAGCACATTTGTGATCGACTAGCAAGTGCTTTTTAAAAATATAACGTGTTCTGTATTTGTACAACAGCTGTTTCAATAAGGCTCTTACCATCATATCACAGGAAAATAAAAGCTCAACTCATGTTTTTGCTATGCTGTGGGATAACTGCAAATATTTTCATTCCATAGATACTTATTTATTCAATAATTCAAGCACTGCAGTTCACCACTACAAGCAAAACTAAATTATATTTCCTCCTGTAACAAGTATTCTGCAGAGTACTGGTATGAGAACATACTTCACAGTCCAGTTTTCCATAATGTCCTCTCCAGCCATATTTAACTCCCTCAGATTCAATATTCAGCACCTTCAATCTAATAGATTAGTCATTCGCAGTACTTTTTTGATAAGTCAACACTCTGAAAGTAGCCAAGTGACTAAGGAAAAACTGGATAGTCAACGATGCTTCAATTCCCTTCCTTTAATGTTTTCCTTATCTACTTCTTTGTGATTTGAAAGCGGAGTAGAAAAAAATATGAAAAAACCCAAACAAAACCCCAACAACACAGGTAGCAGAAATCATCTGAGGCTATTCAACAGAATGGGGAACTTACTTTAAAAGTCTTAAATAACTGTAAGAGACCTTATCAGGGTACTTGCAATTGGAATTAGTCTATGTACTGTGCCTGGCTGGCACAGAGGTAACTTTTCTTCACAGCAGCCCATGTAGTGCCATGTTTTAGATTTGTGACCAAACTAGTGTTGATAACACACCAGTATTTTAGCTATTGCTAAGTGCTAACACGGTCTCAATATATCTTGTCTCTCATTTTGCCACTTAACAAGACAAGGTGGGAAAGACTCATCCCCACTGACTCGAACTGGACAAGATACTTCATGCCATAAAACATCAAACTCAGCATAAAATGTGGGAGGCGGGTAGTGGGGACAAAATTTTTCCAAAGCACCCACTGCCCAGAGACTGGTTGGGCTTTGGTGTGCTGATGGGAGGTGGTGACTGACTGTCCTTGCATCATTTCTTTCACTTCTTTTCCCTACACATGCCTCTTCACTTTTCTGCACCCATTAGTTTCATCTTGCATTTGTCTTTCCAGTTCTCTTCCCCCATCCTGCTAGCAGCAGGAGTGAGTGAACGATTGGGTGGGGGTTAACCTGCCAGCCAGAGTCAAGTCACCAGAGCCCAAAACACAGCTTATTCAGCCCAGAGATATTCACAATACACTTCTGCACATACCCCAGCCAAGTACTCCCAAGCCATCTATCATGGTTGTGTGTGAGTCAGTGCCCACCACACTGTCTGGATAGTAGTAGCCATCCTGATCCATCACCACTCTTGCCAAATACTCCAAGTTCACCTGGTGGATGATCCCAGAGCCTGGTGGAATAATCCTCAAGTTTTTAAAAGCCCGAGAGCCCCACTGAAACAAAAGGAACAGAAGTTAAAAATTTTCAATGCACATGAGCATTGGAAGAACTTTCATTCACTGCACTTTTCTCCATGCAAATGAGATTATTTTTTCAGTACCTTTAAGAATTCAAATCTTTCTTTGTTTCTTTCAAATTCCAGGTCCTGATTTTTTTGCAAGCTGTCTGATCTGCAAGTTAAAATAATCAGCTGTCAGAACCAAAAGTATTCCCCTGAAATTTATGTCTGGTCAAATATACCCAAAGGCTGAAAGACAAAAAGATTTATTAGCAAATGTGAATGCTGATCAGTTGCATCTTTTTAATATCACTGCAGGCAACCAATGCAAAGAATTCAAAAAATCTTAAGAGTTAACACCTGAACTCTGCTTCAAATGCGAGTGCTAATCTGCGTATTACAAATCTGGCAGGCCTAAAACTTGTAGTCTGAGAAAAGCAACACTACATGTTAGAGAAATATGAATTTTCCAACACCTAAATCAGAAGTAATCAGCAAGCCAGTAAAGGAAACTGAAACAACTGCCATGCAACTTCAGTTAAAAAAGTTATCACTATGATATGGTGCTTCCTGAAGCCTCTGTGTTTCAAAGAAGACAGGGTTAAACTTTTCCCTGGAATCGGCTGCCTAACTTACATCAGCAGACTTTGAAACAGCTGAAGCATAGAGCTGACCAGTGTTCTATATATATACATGAGCCTAACAGAAATAAAGTAAGTCTGTGACAAAAAGCAATGATTATCAAAAAATTATCTAAATTAAGTCCTGGATACTACTGATAACATAAAATTAGCGTTATTAAAATAATATAGAAAAAAAATCATAATAGTTGATTTTGTGCTATGGTAAAGACATAATCATATCTTGTTCACAAAGAAATATACTGTTTCTCAAATATCTTTAAAAATTTTGCATCTATTTCAAAACTCCTTAGTGTTAAGATTACAAAGTAGCACCTCTAGAAAAAACATTAATGAGTATTGATTTTTGACAGTTGCATAAGTCCTTTTGGCCTTTGTCTCCCCTGTCAACTATGAAATAGCATCCATGAGAATTTCTGTCTTTACTAGACTATGGTTAAAAAAGTAGGAAAAAAGCTATATTTGAAAACTGGCAACATTCTTCTAAGAAGCAGGCTTTGCAATACATTTCTGCGTAGAAGTTCAGCATTTTTATTTTAAAAAAAACCTCTAAATACTGGCAGTGAGAAAGCATTCTTATGTTCTTTAATTTTCACCTTCTAGGAATTTTCTTCTTTGCAATGCTATTACTTATGTGGTCAGCTTCAAAACTACTTCCCCTGGAGGACAATAAATACAGAGTATTTTAGGAGGAAGGTAACTGCAGACTAAAAAACTTTGAGAACCATCATAAAACACATACTTGCAGGATCTGTTTGGAAGATTATTTCAGTAGGCCCATAGTTATGTACCTTGGAGAGTAGAAGGACCTCTACACAAAGGTCTTGCATTTCACTGTGGTTCTAGCGACCACGAGTGAGTGTTTGTCTCTTTTTAGTGTGCAGAGGACAGAAAGGACAGAACAGCATTGTGTTCCTTCCCTGCATTTACAGGGGTCAGATTAAGCTCTTCTGCTTGGAAGCACTGAAACAGGAAGCAACTCCTCAGAGCTGGGCCTAAGGTAGCTCAGGTCCAGTCTTAGAGAAGTACAGAAGAAAGGAGACATTCTTATTGTCCTTTCCAAAAAGCCCTACAGGGTCAAAAAAGTGCATGTGGAAAAAAAGCTATTTCAGAACAACTAATAATATGCAGTATTATTACAGCAAATTACAATCACCACAGGTCTGGTTGAGCCTGTTCCTATTAACATTCTAATTTCTATTAGTCCAGGCTTGTGCTGCTGAGAGATGTACCAGAGAAAACGCAAAATTCCCCTCCCTAACTCACAGCAACTGATGCAACAGTCTAACTTAAAATACTTACAATCTAAGATGTAATAGTACAAATGCTAAGAATATCACCAGTGGAATTATCTTAATGGTCAATAAGTTTACTTCCTTATTCTTACCACTAAGAAGTAAAGAGTAATTTTGTGTTCTTACTGCCTGTTAAAATCAACTTGGATGGAGTGATCTATCACTAGATCAGCAGGACAGATAGGATTGATTTTTTCAGGATCTCCACCAAGTTTCTTCACAGCATCACGCATCGCAGCAAAGTCAACCACAGCAGGCACCCCACTGAAACAGAAAATAAATAGGCATGGTGAAACAAATTGAAAAAGAAGAAAAAAAACAGTAAAACCAAACACAACTGAGATTCTGAGATGCAGAACATGTCACATGAAAAGCAAACCACTGCCATACCCCGAGTCCTGGGATCATTTCTCAATAGCAGGGACCCTTGAGAAAAGAAAGTCAGAAGAGCAATAGGGACAGAACTGTATATTCTAAGCATTGGAAAAATAAAACGCTACACTCAAAATTCATCAAGTAACAGAAGCAGTTTAGCATGCTGAGCTGGGAATCTGTAAATTATTCCTAGACATCATTCCTTGGGGACCTTAAACTGGTTCATCTTCTTTTGCTCTGTTCCCCTCACTCCTCCCCAGCCTGTTCATAAAAGAAGGGGGGAGAGGGAAAACAGTGTTATTTCTTTGATTCTTTGCTAGGTTTATTTAGCTGATTTTAAGGCAAGGGTTATCTCTTCCAAGTTTGCAAGGCACAGGAGACTCTTCTCTGTATCCAGAGCTGTTTGGTACCTTCCACACTTCAAGTGAAAATGGCAGAGCAGGGCATGAGGTTTCTTAAATTACAAAGGACTTGATTGCAAAACACCTGCACAGAATAACTGTATTTTCAGAAGTGGATTTAACTGTTCTGGCAGATCACAAAATGCAGAAGTAAGGTGCACTATGCACTTCTACTAACAAATTCTTGTACTCACCACTGACAAAAGACCTTATATCGCAAATGGCATTCAAACAGCATATTCTCAAGTTACAGGCCAACATTCACATTTCTGCCTTCTCATATGTCTTGTGACCATCCAGCAACCCTTTGAACTCCAAGTAACTCAGAAAAAGGTAAACAGGCCTTTTTCTCTATGTTTCTATTTCTCATTCAACCAAAATGATTTTTAAATCCCTAAGTTAAGCCTGCCTGCCTTCCTTCCTAAGTGAGGTTGGTAAACTCTACAAAAGGTCAGACTAATGAACTCTAGTCTCTCATTCATCCTCCATTTTCAATGCAAGTTTATTCATAAGCAAATAAGGAATGAGTAACTAGAACTTCTGGCCCTTTAAGACCTGACTTACTGAAGCGATCACACACATTTCAATATTTAACAAATCTTCTGATGCTTCTCAGCTTCTCACATTCTCAGCTTCCACTGAGGTATGTGTTACCATGATATTTTCAATCCGTTTGGGAAACCCTCTTACGTATCCGCCTATCTGATTTTGCTGGCTGCTGAGACAAAAAGAATTCTCTGATGTGCACTCAGGGATCTGGTATCAGTCAGCAACACACTGAAAACAGTACATTTCTGAAAGAGCAGCCCAAACCAGTAACAGTTTACGTTTTCAACTCTGATTATAAGGAAGCTATTACCATTTTACCATATACCAGAAAAAATGCAAAAAGAACACTAAAGGCTTAGTAATTCCTACAAAATTTTACCTTGAAAATCCTGGATGCTTACAAAAAATAGACAGGAAAAAAGGGTCCACATTATCTAACCTTGACACAATCAATTGATGTTGTTCAGCAGTCTGAAGCAGTCTGACATTCCAGGATGCACATATTACAAGGAAGATAGCAAATAATATGTAATGCTACCTAGGGAAATTTGGGAGGGTAGGGGAAGGAGGAAAGTAGTGACAGAATTATTTTGCCAGATTCCACATGTTATACAACTGAAATGGAACAGACACAACATCCATCTACAGTATTCAGAAGAATTTATAATAATTACGGAATGATCCAAACTGGGAAATTAGATAATTCTAAACTAGGCCAACTTGAATGTAATTGTTGTATGGCTTTTGGAAAGTTGCCAAAGCTGCCTTTTTCAAAAAGTTCCTCAGAGGCCTGTCCAAGAGCTCATTTTTCAGAAATGCAGCTGCTCTTTACACTTACAGGCACGTTTTTAAAACTCAGCAGGAGAGTAGGGGGCAAAAAAGAAGTGCAGTAACAGAGCGAACAATGCTTGCTTGAAAATTCAGCTTTCTTTGTGCTCTAGCTTTTCAAAATGTTAACAACAGCCAGCAAGTGAAAAATAGCTAGGAAATCAACACTTCTTTCAACTGAAGTTTTGTCAATTTTTCCTAATGTCTTTAGGAGTTGAGCTGTACTGGATCTCTAGCACTTGGATGAAAATGCCAAATAGAAGATATGACAGCTAAGACATTTTACTTTTGAGAAAGAAAATCAACTGGCTTACCATGGATGAACTAAACTGTTTTGTAAAGAGAGAGAATGAAGGTATGAAGAACAGTTGACTTGCAAGTCAAATGCTGTATTAAAAACAGTTAGAAGATATTGTTCCACCTGAAAATTGACTTTCCACATTTACCGCGTACTATTACATGATTATTACTCACATATGGGGTTAAATACATTCAATAACAAAGCACAGCTGAGAGTCCATTAGGTAGGAATCTCAGTTTGCATTTCTGGGAAAAATAGATATTTATTTTTTCAATAGTAGAGAAGTCTTTAAAAATGTACTTGAAATAATGTTGACTTGGAAGAGAAAGTAATGATGTGGGTTATAAATGAGAACTGAAAAGGGCAGAAAATTGAAGGCAAGAATTCCTGAGGAACAAAAAAAACCCCAACAAATCAGCCAACCAAAAAACACACACAAAAAAACCCCAAACAACAAAAAAACCCACCTAAACCAAAACATCCCCCTCACCTTCAAAGAACAAAACCTCTAAACTCTGGATTCCCTCTTTTGGATGCAATCCAAGTGCACTTGGATGCAATCCATCCCATTTTTTTCCTCTCAGTTTTGAAGCTCTGTAGATATTTACTTCTCCACCCCAGAAGAGTTTCACTCAATGTTTTCACCCTGAGTGTCTGCTTGTAGTAAAACATCCAGGAAAGTTGAAAACAGCTTTTCCAAATCTCTCACTGTTATTGTTTTCCTCAGCTCAACCCTCCAACCCAAGCAGAGCATTGCTGCACTCTCAAAAGCCCCTAGTCCTAGCTCTAGAGAGCATCAGACTCACGTGAAATCCTGCAGAATAACTCTTGCAGGCTTAAATGGCACTTCGACATTCTTGTGTTGCATCACTTTCCAGTTGAGAATATTCTCAACATCTCCCTTCTTCACTAGGAACTCATCACAGTTACGGATTGCTGCTTCCAAGAGGACTCGAATAGAAAATGGCAGGCGTGCTGCATGGGTAAGAAACAAGAAATAAATTCAGTTTTTATCTTAAGGCACATGTCAGCAAGTACAAAGTTCCATGCCTGGGGCAGACAGTTCTACAAGTGCTGACCCCATATTCTCACAAGGCTTTATCCCAAATTATCACAATCTCCTCTTCTAGCCTCCAGTGTTGTCAAGAGGTCAGTACTAACTGACCTCTTCCACACAATTCTTTAAGCAGATTTATTATCTCAGCTCCTGTGAGATAATAAACATCTTTGCTGAAAGGACTTTGCCACAGCTTTTCCACCCATCACAGCACTCTGAAAAGGTGATATGTTCACCTTGTTTTTCTGCCATTTCATCTCACTCTTGCCACTGAACACAGACACATAAATGCACTAGAAAACCAGAATTTTCTACCTAACATTTCGGAAAGCACAGCTTTAGGAGTCTATGCAGTCTCTTCCTCTCAAGAGATGGAAAATTAAACTGAATGAAAGTCAGACTGTGCATCTGCTAATCTCTTTCAAATTAGAAGTATTTATAGAAGATGATAAAAAATCCTATTGAAGCAATCCTGACAATTTTACTACAAGCAATGGGCATGAATTAAAAAAAATATGAGTTTCTCAAGACTTTCTCCTATGGTCCATTGCAGTAACAGCTATTTGATAGCCTCTCAGAATATTTAAATTTCAAAACCACTCAAAAAGTTTGTCCCAGCCTTCTACACAGGCCCCCAAGACCACAGTGAGACCTCATTACACCTATTATAAAAAAAACCCAAACAACTATTATTCAGGGCACAGTAATTCAGAATAATTTCAGTTGGTTTTGCTGGTTTTTTTTATTTGTTTTGGGAGTATTTGTTTGTTTGGAGTTTTGGCAGGTTATTGTTGCTGCTGTTGTTTCATTTGGTTTTTTTAAAAATATTATTCTGCCCTTCCCTGAGCCATTCTTCTGTTGCTAAGCTATTCCATTTTTCTGCTGGATAATGAGAATTGTATTCTTTTTTTTTTTAAAGAATCCAGTTTTTATCACTCTTGCAATACTGGGATGGATCAAGTGGTAATGCCACACGTGTATTTGTCTACTTCTTAAAACTTGTCTCTGCTTTTCATACACCAACACTAATTGATTTCTCACTTACACACTATCCAAGTCTGTAACAGATATATGTTGCTGACATTCAGAGAAAATGTCCTTCCTCTTGCTTCCTGAATTTTCCTTAATCACCTGTTTCTTTTTTGAAAGGCAAAAAACACCCAACATAGACAGCTCTAAGTTATAGATACTAATTTTCTAAGTCAGTGACACAGCTTATAAGATTTTTACCAGTCCCACATGAAAGATTTGGGAAGCATCAGAGGAAGTAAAGAAAGAGACTTCTCAGAAAGGATTCTCCAGCCGCTTCTGTTTTTAAAGCTGAATTATCTTTCTGAAGGATTCAGTCATAGCAGTGTTAGATCCTTTCCAGCCTTTCATGGTAGCTTAGCAGTATATGAGAAAACTTGTGCTCTTACTTTTGCCTAGCCCTCCTCATCCACTCAGGAAAAACAAGACTGTTGTGTGCACAGTATCTTGAGAAAATATTACTGTAATCTTGCCAGTATTTTTGTAGTTCTGAATACACAAAATTAAATTTTGCTCAAATTTTGTTTTCAAAAAACATCTTTAGAATTTATAGTGCTCTTCAGACACCAAACACCATCCAATGTGGCAATGGCTGTTCAGGTTCTGCTCAACATTAACCAAATATTTTTCTTATGCTGTCAACATACCGTATCTCGCATCTTGCAATTTGCTCAGATTGAAGAACTTCTTCAGAGGCTCTTTTGGGTCCAGTGGCTCCACAATCTGTACAAACGGGTTGCTCATGGTTGTTCAAGACCGTTAGAATCCCTAAACACAAGAAAAATCAAAGAAATTTTCATTACATCTGTCCTGCATACAAAGTACAGATCCCACAGTCCACACAGTATCTGTCCCAACTTTCAAAAAGACAAGAAGGTACTGTTAGTCATGTCCTTTTCATTACAAATCTACATACAACATTTCCTCAGAGATGAAAGTGTTGTGAAAAATAAGGATATACCATGTCATTTAGAATCACAGAAGCTTACTGTTGTAAACAACCTCTAAGATCATCCAGTCCAACTGTTAACTCAGCACCGTTATGTCCACCACTAAACCCATTCCCAAGTGCCACATGGACACACCTTCTGAACACACCCAGGCGTGGTGAATCGATCACTTCCCTGGGCAGCCTATTCCAACTCCTCAAGGAAATTTTTTCCTAATGTCCAATCTAAACTTCCTCTCAAGCAACTTGAGGCCATTTCCTCTCAACCTGTCCAGACCAACACCATCTGGCTACAACCTTCTTTAGAGACCTTCTGTAGAGGGCGACAAGGTCCCCCCTCAGTCTCCTCCTCTCCAAGCTAAACTACCCCTGCTCTCACAGCCACTCCTGGTAAGACATTGCCCTTCTTTGGACACAATTTTACAATGGAAGTGATAGCTCTTCGTGCCTCTATGATTCACGAACCACCATGACAACAGTCCCATTTCTTAGGTGGGTTGTGGTTTAACCCCAGGCAACTAAACACTGCACAGCCACTCCCTTACTCCCTCCTGGCAGGATCAAGGAGACAATCAGAACAGTAAGAGTGAGAAAACTCATGGGTTGAGACATAGGTGTTTTAATAGGTAAAGCAAAAGCCAGGCCTACAAGCACAGCAAAACAAGGAATTCATCCACCACTTTTCATGGGCAGGAAACTCCAGGAAAGCAGGGCCCCATCACACTCAATGGTGACTTGGGTAAACAAAAACCATCACTCCAAATGTCCTCCTCTTCCTTATTCTCCTTCTGGCTTTATATGCTGAGCATATATGCCATATGCTGTGGGATGCCCCTTGGGTCAGTTGGGGTCAACTGTGCCAGCTGTGTCCCCTCCCAACTCCTTGTGGATCCCTAGCCTCCTCACCAGTGGGGTGGTTTGAGGAGCAGCAAAGTTCTTGGCTCTGTGAAAGCCCTCCTTAGCAGTAACAAAACACCCCTGTAATATACCAACCCTGTTTCCAGCAGAAATCCACACCACAGCCCCATCCTACCTACTAGGAAGAAAATTAACTGCATCCCAGCCAAAACTAGAAGTGGCATTAATTTAAATCTAAACAGATATGCATTTGCATTCAAAATTAAAAACAAGTAAACCAAAACAGAAAACACTATGGTTTTGAGAAAAAGTATTGCAGACTAATATTACAAACCCTAACACAGACAAAAGGAACCCTCCCAATTTCAGAGATTTTGTTAAGGTCACCACCAAAAAGAAAATATAGGTAGACTCTATTGCAAACATCATTTTAGTTTGAGTTTTTCTGGGGGGATTTTGTGGTTTTTTTGGGGTTTTTTTTGTGGATGTGGGGTTTTTTTGTTCTTTTTTTTCATGGTTGTTTTCGTTTGGGGTTTTCATTGTGTTTTTTGTTGTTTTCTTTTGGGTTTGGGGGTTTCTTTTTTGTTTTTTCTTTGTTTTGTTTGGTTTTTTTTT
Source organism: Campylorhamphus procurvoides (assembly GCA_013396655.1). Lineage (NCBI taxonomy): Eukaryota > Metazoa > Chordata > Aves > Passeriformes > Dendrocolaptidae > Campylorhamphus > Campylorhamphus procurvoides. The sequence continues at coordinate 144,851 of WBMV01008453.1, forward strand.
GTTGTTTTTTGGGTGGGTTTTTTTGGGGTTTGGGGGGGGGGGGTTTGTGGCTATCCTAATGGCTTACTGGATAGAGCTTTCCACTGGGACCCCAAACTTGCAGGGTTCACTTATCAAAGTTAAAGTACACTGAGGCATTCCCAGTATCAAGGCCTACTAGCACAGAGTGGCCTAAATTCACTACACAAATACCTCTCCTTCTCCAGAAAAGGTTAACTGCATGCAAACTGCCTAATGGAACGGTTCCTAGGGCGCACTGAAGACTTGAACTCTGCCCAGGCTTCTTTCAGGAGCACTCTCTTAGGCCAACACATGCCAAGGATCAAGCTAATGATTTAACAGTATGAAGAATTCTCTTGCAGTGTCTGGCAGCATTCCCAGTCATGATTAAATTTTTTTTAGAAGAGAAATAATCATCAGTCTGATTTCCAGATCTGTTGATGCTTTCCCACAGCACTGTTCCTGTTTTAATTCAAGGAACATTATCTTCCCTAGCCCCAGTTTTTCAAACAAAAAACCCCACAACAAGGTGTGAGATACGTATCCTTTGAAAGGCCTTGAAGGTTGTGCAAAAGGATGCACAAAGTCCAATATTTGTCCAAAACAGAAAAAGCAAGGGCAAAGAATGAATTAGTTTATCTCAGGAAATACTACTATATGGAATACATTTCTGGAGGATTTTTGAAGTATTTCATGATTTCTGAAATTCAAAATTCATGTACTTTGAAGACAACAACCAGGGAGAGATGAAAGAAATGGTGACAAAGGAAGGTCTGGGGTGTAAACCAGCAAGATACTGTAAAAAGAAAGAATTTCCAGAATTCTGTCAAACAATGGATATTTCCAGATAAAAAGCTGAATGGCCAGGAAGCCAAAAGGTTTGCAAATGAGTAGACTGCACATATACCTCCTCAAATATATCACCTCTCCCATTCCCATCTGCAATTCATTTTCTGACATTCCTCTTCCCAACTTTGCAGATACTCTTCCCGTACACAAGCCCATCAAGTTTTAGATGTCATCATCTTGAAACAGCATGGAATACTCAGCTATTCCTCTAAGACAACTCTGCTTCTATGATTGAGTATGATGAAAATTAACTTCTTCCTTCCCTTCCTTTCCAGCTACTCTCCTGATAAGCTTTACTTTCTTACCTCCAACCTGAGAACATTATTTAATTCATATCCACTTCTCATGGGAAAGTCTAAGAGTAGCTGAAGACAGAAAATGTTTGAATATCCCCTGACATATAAAGCAGACCATTACTTTAATATGACCATAATGAGTCCACTGTACTCAGTTCACATATTCTCATCCAAGTACAAATTGCAGCTCTAACATTTCCAGTCCAAGTCCATGTCTTACCAAATCACAGCAATTCAAGATGCTATGACACATTATCTGCATATTAATATTTCTTTATCAGATACCACCCTCTTTCTGGAACAGAGCTTTTCTTTGTTCACAGTATGAGGTAAAACCTTCTCTCACCAAGTGAATTACACAAATAAGCCAAGCTGTGGGCTGACCAAAGCATAATCAATGTCCTTTCCACCTGTGTGATCCCACCGATATGAACAACTCTGTCACAGTCCTGGAAGTCATTCACAAATACCTAAAAAGAGGTAAAGTCTCTAGAAAAACACCAACTAGCAGCATTGCCATAGGAAATTTTACAGAACTAGAGAAGCCTCAATCACATGAACTACTGTTTCCACATGGTAAATTGTAAACCAAGTGGCCATAGCACAGAACTCCAGACAGAACAGCCAAAAAGATGCAAAGAAGCAAGACTCTGAACACTGCGTGTACACAAATCGTTAAAGTAATCATTGTGACAGATACAGATTAACTTTCTGATTTACTTGATACAGATTAACTTGTTATTGCAGCACACAGTATTTATTCACGTTTTCCAGGCACTAAAATGTAAACAGGCTAGCACACAGGGGAGCAGACATCTGTCTGCTTGGGACTGGGGCAGTGTGCAGGGTCACACATGCTGACCATGGCCAGTGCATGACACAATACCTGCTCAGACATACCAAAGCAAACACTTGAACTTCTGCTCAACAAGCTTAAAACTGTTTGTGTGGAGGACACATCTGAAATTGTCAATTACCTTAACCTGAAAACCTTAACCTCAGGAAGGCAGAACTCCTTTTAGGAGGTTCCTAATGATAACAGCCACCCACACAAATGGTGTTCATCCTGGCATTGAAAAACATAGCAACACTTAGCTGAAGCTATTTCATCTCTCCAATTATCCAGAGAGATGTTCTTTACTATTTATGCCATTTGGGACACAGCCCTACAACTCCAGTTGTTTCAATTGACTGAATCTATGAAAATGGCCTGACTGGGGATTTAAAAAAAAAAAAAAGTTTCATCTTATTGCTGGAACCTTCTTAGAGCATTACAGGACTTGCATATGGTGTTCCAGACAAACAACAGCTTTACTTTAGTCCTTCCTGTACCTACTAATAAAATCCTGTGAACACCAACAATTTGGCTTATACTAGTGCTGATCATCTTTAAATCTGTACTCACTATCAATATTGGTTTTCACTCACCTTGTTACAGCACTGTACTACCTAGCTCCATCTCTTGTAAGAACATGTGTCAACTCACTCAGACTGCACATCAGCTAATCACTCTGTCTGACCATCAATCAGTCTGATTTCTGGCTTTCCTCTCTCCCGGTTCCAATTCTCTCTCCCTCAGAAAAGCAAAAGTGCAGAAAGACTCTAATCGTGAATTACCAGGAGGAGCACATTTATTTCAATGAGGTAAAATATAAAAATAAGTTCTTTTTTGTGAATGGAACAACTTGCCCTTCAGAGTAGAGAATGAACCCCTGGCCGCAGCAGCTGTTCCATACTGTTTGTATCCCTAGATATGACACAAATTTTATATTGTGATACTCCAATAAAGCTTTAGCACTAACAAAATTTATGTACAACATTCCTCACTTCATCTCTATTGAGTGAGCTAGCAAACTCAGCTTTTACCATGAGAGCTCAGATGTTCACTAGCACCAAAATATTAGTGCAAAAATTCCCAAGGGTTATACTGTCTGTGGGGACCTCTACGGTGTCCCGAAGACCATGATGATCGTGACATAAGAAACATGCACAAGCCCAAGGGGACAGAAGGAAAAAGGTTTCTATCCATCCTCTGTCTTCTCTCAATAGTTACTAAATCAAATACATTCAAAGCATATTGAAGTCTCATGTGAATCTTCACAAAAAAGATTAATGGCTGTAACTTAGAATCTTTTTTATTTAAAAAAAAACATTAACAGGAGACTTAAACATCTGTTGCACATGCTGATTTCAAACCTTCCACTGCTGTAATTTTTCTGGGTGTCCAACATAAACACAGTACCAGTTACATCACAACCTTGACTGGAAAGGGACTTGGTTACATTCTTGATTGACTGTGGCTCCTAAACTCTACTTCAGACCCTTTTAAAAGCAGTGACTTGGAACAATGACAAGAAAAGAAATTTTATTGAAATCACTGGAATTGAGAAAGCACCCTAATATATCCTGTGATTTTGTAGTTGAAGAAATTATTTCATGAAGATAATAGAGAGGAAAAAAAAATGTGCTTAACCTCTCACTACACTTGAGAAAAAAACTGAAAACTATTCTAGACATCCCTATAACATACTATTCTACTCTCTTCAGAGCTGAACGTGAAACTGAATACAGCTAATCACATAAAAGCCACAATCTCTCTCACACCATAAAAAATATTTTAAGAAAAACATAACTGGTCTCATATTCATTCGTTGTAACCAGATCAATATTGTTTTGGGGTTTTTTATGGACATTAGAACATCTTACTTATCTCTCACTATCCAGAAAAAGAGAAAACGGTAGTACACAGAGTACTTTCCAGCTTTCTACTCCATCTTTGTTTTCTCAGTTTCTGTCTCTCAAATTATGCAAGGGTGCCTACATTATTAACAGGAAGAGGTTAATTTTAAACATCTCTTCATCAAACTAAATGCCTAATAGCTTAACTAAAACAGATTTCAAGTAGTAGAAGCTCTTTTTCCTGAAATGTGGTGGCCACCACCAGGAAGCACACACTCAGCATAGAAGCAGTTTAATTTGAACACCCTACCAGGCACTAGAAATGCTAAAAAAGGTTAGACTTGGCCAAAGCAAAGATGGTATTTTATCAGACATCAAGGAAAAGGGGAAGGCTCAGACCTGCTGGCACTTGAAGGAAATCTGGGAAGAAACATGACAAAATATGATGTTTCTGTGCTGAGGCTTCCAACTGAAAACTGGGAAAGAAGAGGAGATTCAGTAGGACAGCCATGATAAAAGTCCTTGCCAGGTAATAAGGCAGATGACATAGGGAACATTCACGGCCTTCCTTGGAAAATACAACATTTTCCATCCACGCTGAATCTGATCTTACCACTTTCCATTGCAACTATCATTCCTACTCCCTCAAGTTATTTGCCTTAGTTTTGTCCACTCAACCAACTGACATTGAGCATGTAAGTATGTATGTGCATGTATCTGTACTTAGCTGCCAAATATGCAACAAGCACCTCTAAAAAGCAAAAGCTAGTAACAAAAACAATCTAAAGGGAGCTTCAGCAGAGCAGCAGCCTACTGAGCTGTAAATTCATGATTGCAATATTGAGCATGCACTTTGTGACATTACTAGTAGTTACATATGGATGAACAGCACTTCTTAAATTCAAGGCTATTGCTCAGTTCCCCTGAGCCTCTAAAACTTACACAGCTCTTCTCATGGTTTCACATTCTACTCAGCAATGGGCCTTCATTAAAAATGTTAAATGACTGCTTCCAGTTTACCCCCATTACAGATGGCTTAGCCATGAACAAAAATCTCTTAGCAGGTCCAGCACGTAGGAACTTCTGGTCTACTGGAATTGCAGCATGCTCTGTGTATGCCTATCTTGCCTGAAAACTAAGGAAGGAAAATACCCAGGTTAAGCACATTGACAGAAGTCTGCATTTTTTATATGGAAAGGCAACCTCTCCAATAATAGTGAGATGTCTGCAGTAGTAAAACTCTGGTAAATAAATCCATCCATCATTCAATTCAGCTCAAAAAAAACCCAAAAAAACAACCTAATAAATATATTTGTGTGATAGAAAATAATTTTAGTTTAAATATCCAAGTTGTGTAAGAAAAATGCTTTTGTCACCCATGGGAAATGTATGGACGAACAGAGATGACCAGACACAATGACAACAAAAAACCCCATGCCCCACCCAAAAAAAAGGCAAAAACCCAACCAACCAAAAAGCCAAAAGAAACCTTTACCACACATGCCCCCAGCATTTGGATAGACTTCAACATCACTACTAGAACAGGTAGAGTCTTGTTTTATAAAACTATAAAATGCTATAATTACTTTTGGATGTGCAAAGAACATATGAGTGTAACTACTGTTGCAATAAACACAGGTTTCTTGTTTTCATTAAGAGAAGCTCTTACTATTTAACACTTACTATACCCAGGACAGATATGGCCACTATGTAAAAAATACACACTGTTGCACCGCTGTCAACAGTCAATGATGAGATTTCAGTGCCAACAGAGACTGGAGAATGAATCTTTGTGTTTCTTCATTACACAGAAGTCCATCATTACATATAGACCCTTAAAGAGAAGTCCACTAATAATTTCATGATTGAGCTACTATTCTGATGGTATAAACTACACTGTTATTCCACACTGAAAGAAAATGCAGTAATACATAAAGAAGGTTTTTTTTAAAACAACCTTCAGACAAAGTTTCAGGGAGCTCATTTCACTTCTAACACTCAAGAACCCTCTCACTCATGCTAAAAAAACAGCACTCTGGGTTGCAGACTTTCCTGCTTTTTCCTGGCCAAAACTTTTTACTTCGATTATTTAGAGCCATAATGTGCTACACTTCCACTGCACTGGACAGGTTACTTGGCATGTTCCTATAATCTATGTATTTCACAGGCTGTCATAAGCATTTTGACCATTTCACTTTGTTACCAGTGCTGTATTGCACATAGAGGAACTGAAAGTTTGGCTCAGAGATCAGGCTTGTGAAATCAAACCCTTAGGTCTTAAAGTAACTCCAGTTCCAAGTGAGCTGGAAGTTTAGATGCATGCCCAGCCATAAGACATAGATATTAAACTCCCTCAAGTCAACCCTCTGGAAAGCCAAATGCTACCTCCTCCCTCACTTCAACAGTTATTGCACACTTACGTTTTGGAGGGACAGTCAAAACACTTCTACAGATCTCACCATGCTTTCAGTAATCCAGGCAAGCACATGTGTCTGGTATTCTCAGCCAGCCTCTGGAACACAATCTAGTCTTAACAAAATCCAGATCATAATTAAGGAGGTGCAACGGCTAAGGGGGTGCTGTGTCAGCAGACTCACCACTGAGTGTCCCAATTAAAAAATAGAGATTAATTTCTCTTTCTGCTGCAGAAAATTGAGCAGTGATATGCCTGAAAACAAAGCTAACCTTCTCTGTAGACTACCAACACTGAAAAATGAAGCCTTGAAATTTTTTTTCCTCCTCCTGAAAGGGCAGTTTTGAACTTTAACCTACTTTCTATCTCTGTACAAACTTGCTGCTCTTTTACCCTTTTAGTAGCCTTAAACTGTTCATTAACAAATACACAGCTTGGACAAGTTTTAACAAAGAACTAGCTTTCAGTGTTAGTTAAAAAAAACAACAGAAACAACATAGAAGCGCTGCAAGAAGTCTGAATACAAAGAGTGTTGTAACTGTGTACAAAAGTTTTGGGTTCAATTTCTTCATGCAGGATTAAAAGACATCTCCGTATTGGTTTGTTAGTTTCAAAAGACTCATGTAAAGGGTGAAGAAACTACAGAGGTGCACGGGAAAGGGAAACAAAAAGGGAGTGTTGTGAACCAACGCCCTACTCACACCATTACCATTATACCAGCTCTGTGAATTGCTGTCTTTGCAGCTCTAAAACTCCTTTTCTGCAACTTGCCATTTGGACATTTTCAGAGTTATCAGAAATATGTAGGTAGGACTCCTTTCAGGATAAAGACCTGATGAGAGGATTACTACTGTTGTGAAATAATATGGCATCATGGGGAAAAAGTCCTAATTTTTCATACCATTTCAAGACAAATTCTGAAATTGCAGTCTAGAAATAAAGATCATTTTCTCACATCAAAAACTGCTACCTACAATCTCAGCAGCTATTTAGTTACTCGTGTAGATGAGTCCAGCCTTCAAGTACCCCATGGCTTCAGTCTGTAAGCAGTACAAGTGTGTATCTGATACAATTTCATAAATTCAAAGTAGCTGTTAGCAGAGTTCACCAGCCAGGCTCCCTGGGGAGGGAAATAAAGTTTCAACATTTTTAATTCAACCTTTCCAGAACAGTTTTCACATAGAAAGGGTAGGGAAAATAAATAAATAAATACATAAATAAATAAAAAATAAGTAACCCCCAAAAAAACAACCAACCAAAAAAAACCCAAAAAAAACAACCAACCAACACCCCAAAAACAAGAACTGAACACCCTCTTTCACAAGCATCTGAAGTCCTGACCCTAGAACTGTGGGATGTCCCAGTTCCTCCAAGGAAACACCAAATACCCAGAGGAAATCTTCTGAACTAACCACTCCCTAAGGAAGCACTGAAGGCAAGAACCCTGAAAAAATCTTACCTCCTTTTCACACAAATGCAACAGACTGGAAATTAAGACTCCTCTCTATCGGTATTTGAAAAGAAGTTTGAAAAAACTCTTTATGTCATATCTTTCCAGTTAGCTTAAGTGGACTCACTATAGGGAGGGAGAAGATTTTCAGCTTTTACATGGTAAAAACCGACTGACAGCCTATTTTGGAAAACCCTTAGTGAAAAAGATTTGCTGGATTTCTTACTGTTCAAATATTGTTTCTTCTCTGATTTTCTGCATTTGTTGTTTCAGCTCTTCCACCATTACTATAAGAACTTCACTGAATAGTATGAAAGTTGGAGCATATCATCCTCTGGCCAAAGGGAACCAGAGAGAAAAAAACATGTTAATGTACAAATGTAATAGGACAAAAAATGCAGTTTCAAAGTGCTACAATCTTTTCAGTTCAGCAGTAGTCTGCAAGATATACTCTGCAAAACACTGTTAAGTGATCAGACTTCTTCATACATGGAAAGCTTTCCAGGAATTTCCTCTATCATACAAAGTATTGATAATTTTTCAAGTATCTCCTCAGACACTACACAGATCCTGGGAGGCACAACAATCAGCTGCACTTCCCACTCTGTGCCCATTACATTCCTCTAATTTTCTTTGAAGCAATAACAATCCCCAGAAGTTTACTCGGACACTCTGATGGAGCACAATCACTTTTAAGCAAAGCAATACTAAATAAACATTCCAGTGTTAATATTTCTCTAGGGTGGTCTTCCTTTACTTAGGTATTGTGGATTGATTGAGCTGGTCTGAACAATAGCAACAGCACTGAGTACTGAGATATTAATTCAATTTCAATTGTTTGGTGAGAGAATCCTCTGTTTTAGACCAAGTTTCCTGCTGATATTAAAGAATACTGAAGTCCAGACCTCTCTGTCTTCCCCCTCCCTCCTCCTCACCTACACTAGCTTTAGACGTGGAAATAAATATCAAAGTACAACCTCCAGTTAAAAAGTAAAAGGGAACTATGGTGGTGTTATGAAACATGGCAATGCAGTGAACAGATACATAAGGGACCAATGCAAACATATACCTGATTCACATTCTGAAAGTGGGCATCCCCACGGCCGTGGTCCTCAGTCAGGTTAGACCAGAAGCCAAATATCTGCATCTGGGCTACAATCTCCACACCTGTTATAGAGCACCTGCACCTGCCGTCTGTGCCATGAACGCAAAACAGACGATTTTGTCACCCTAAACCATTAACACCTCACACTTCATAGGATTCACCTTCAACTATGTTTCTTCCATCCGTTCCTTATGTCACTTACGTTGCAGATCTGCTAGGGTTTTTGCAACACAGCAGGGTTTCTGTGTGCTGGGTATGTACACTGTGCACTATCCGCTACTATTTAGATACTACTGAAATACCAACAGACAAGGCTCGAGTTGCTCCAGCAGGGCAGGGAACGTAAACGCTTCACCCAGATGAGGAGAGGGCAGCACACCTTCTCATTCCATCCAGCTGCCTGCACTGCTCGCTCCCCGCCGTGCCCAAGCCGCGTGTGCCGGCCCAGGGCCGGGCGCTGCCCAGGCCGGGCCCCG
>WBMV01008455.1:0-10844 GCA_013396655.1 Campylorhamphus procurvoides
GTGGGCAACCCTTCTACTTTTCTTTTTACTTGTTGTGAAATGTTTTGGTGGATTGCATCAATAACATACTTTGATTCTGGTGTTAAATGTCGAGAAGTTAGCTTTGGTTCTCCTTTAAGGAGATGAAACAAAGGGGCTAAAAAATCTGTGGAAAGGCCAAGAAATGAACGAATCCAGTTTATATCCCCCAAAAGATATTGCAGATCATTTAGTGTTTTTATTTTGGTGGGCAAGGTTACTGTTTGAGGCCTAAAGGTTCTCTCATCTATTAACAGGCCAAGGCACTTCCAAGGGGAAGTTTTTTGTTCTTTTTCTGGGGCTGCTTCTAGTCCATGGCTACACAGGGCTTCTTTCACAGTTTTATGTACCATTGCAAATTTGTCAGAGTTAGGGGCTATTATTAGAATATCATCAATATAGTGAAATATGACAGCCTCAGAAAATTGAGATCAGACTGGCTCAATTACATTGGACACCACTCTTTGACAGATTGTCGGACTATTTTTCATGCCCTGAGGCAGTACAGCCCAATGGAATCTTTTGGAGGGCTCTGCTGCATTTACAGCTGGAACAGTAGATGCAAATCTGTGTGCATCATCAGGATGAAGATAAATGTTGAAGAAACAGTCTTTAATGTCTAAAAAATTAAGTGGCCATTCTGCTGGGAGCATGGCAGGAGATGGCAGCCCAGCTTGGAGGAGTCCCATCGGTTCTATGATATTGTTGGCTTCTCTTAGATCATGCAAGAGCCTCCATTTCCCAGATGATTTTTTGATTGTAAAAATGGGAAAGTTCCATTGGCTATTTGTGGAGATTAGCCTCTTTTTGTCTAATTGTTCTTCAGTCAAATTATGAATTTGCTGCAATTTCTCTCTTCTGAGGGGCCACTGGTTTATCCAGACTAGTGTGTTTGTTGTCCAGGTGAGTGGTGGAGCTTGCAGATTACCAGTGGCCCTCATTACAAATTTGGAATGGATAAGACAATTTCCCACTGTGTTATAACATCTCTGCCCCACAGAGTCAGTGGAATGTCCAATATAAAAGGCTTAGAGGATGCGACCTTACCCTGTGGGCCTTGGACCAGAAGCNTTAGATCTAATTGCTGGGACAGGCCTTTTATGTCTTTACGCTGTCCGGAGTGCTGGCTATCTCGTTTCCTGATTGCTGGGTTTTGTGGGCAGCTCTAGGTGATAGTGGGTTTCCTTTTTTGTCAAATAGAGATCTGCATTCTGAAGCCTAGTGCAACCCCTTCTGACATCTGGGGCAAAGGCTTTGAAGAGTGTTTTTTTGAGACTTTGTCTTTTGAAATTTTGGACAGTTGGCTTTTATATGACCTTTATCTGTGCAAAAATGGCAAATTACTTTGGAGGGTTCTAGGGCTGTTGCTAATGCTTGGGAAATTTTATCTGCCATTTGCTGGTTTGCCTCTGCAATTTGGTTTCCAATTTGCAAATTAGCTTCAGCTAGCTGGCTGCTCATACACACTTGGGCATGGACCAGACTATCTGCTAACCTATCATGGGGGCTAATGTCTTTGCACGCTTTTACCATGTTCATAGGGATGGGAACACGGACACCTCTTAGGACCTGTTGGCACTGTGCATTTGAATTGGAGATAGCAAGTTTTAGGAAAAAGGCATCTTGAGCTTCTTTTATATTTACCTGTTCTTCAATAGCGTCTTTCAGGCGCTCTGCAAAATCAATAAAACATTCATCATGTTTCTGTATTACATTAATGAAAGGTGGAGCTGTCTCGGATGTGTCAGCTACTGCTTGTAGGGCTTGAAATGCCATATTTCTAGTGGCAATTAAATCCTGCATTTGAGCTTGATCTGGGTTAGCAGAATAAGGACCTTCACCATAAAGCATTTGTATTATTTGTTCTACTGGTCTATGTGTGGTCGCTAAAGTTTCATGTGCATACTTACGAATTAAAGCTCTCCATCTAAAAACAATGATACTTGGACTTTGGTTAGCACCATTCACATTTTTTTTTTAAATCATTTGGAGTTAGCACAAATGCTGCAAATAGAGGGGACAAAATATTCATTGCATAAGCTGAACTCAAAGCATAAGTTGTCACAGCTTTTTTAGCATTTTTGAGAAGACCTATAGCTATAGGATCCCACACAGGAGCCTGGTTTCATGGATAAAATACAGGGAATGCTTGTATTACACTTAAATCAGTGACATCATTTGTTGTGTTGCTAATGTTGTCCCATCTGCTCACACGAGAATTGCCTGTTGGAGAAACAAATTGATTAGAAGGAGAAAATTGGCATTTTGCATTAATTGGCATGTTTGAAAATAGATTATTAGAAGAACTACTAGAAAGCTGATGCTCTGGCTCTTTTGGCTGGTTCTCAAGTTTCTGTGTGTTGAGAGGCAATGCAGTCTGACTTTGCAGAGTTCCAAAGCAAAGGAGGTCTCAGCACAGTGTGGGTGGAGTTAGGCATTGTTAGGCTTTGGGTACTGGCATCTGGATGGTTACTCTCTCCAGGTGCTATGCAGTTTGGAGGGGTGGAGCTCCAGGAGTTGCCCTCGCTTGGCTCAGAGCTGCTTAGAATGTTTTGAGCTCTGTCTGCTAGGCTGCTTACTCCTGGTTCTGAGCAGCCTGGCCAGGTGATGTTCCATGGGGGTCCCCTCCCTGGCTGCACGCTGGAGCTGGGGCCTTTGGCCCTCCTGATGCTTGGCATCCCATGGTGTGGAGGGGTTGCATTCCAGGCATTGTCCACGCCTGGTGCCTCGGTGCGTGGCAGACCAGGAACACCGGGATCCCGGGATTTGCCCATTCCCCGTGGCACGCAGGGGCAGGGAGTAGGCTTACTGTGTTCCATTCCTTGTGGCTGGTTGCTAAACTGGCGTGCCTGCATCTCTGGGGCTGTGTGCGGACTGTAGTCAGCGGTCGGGGCCGCATCTGGTCTCGGAGCAGTTCCGAGAGGGGGCAAAACGCGTCACTTCCTCCATCCCCGCGCAGGGACAGCTCGGCGATGTTTTCACAAGACCAGAGCAGGACACCGGAAATTCCATGCTGCATGTCTCTAGCCGCGGCACTGGGTGAATGCCCGCTTCAGGGTGCTCCTGCGCCATGGGCAGAGTGGCATGGGCTGCGCAGGGACTGGATACTTGTTCCTCAGGCCCGCTCGGGCACCCAGGGTGCTGGGGGTAGTCCTGCTGCAGTGGCAGCGTGGCCGCTGCCTCCAGGACACCGTACAGGACCGGCGCCACCGCCATAGGTGATTTCAGTGGTGGCGGGAGGGGTCTGCTCCGATGGAGGCAAGCAGGGCGCCATGTGGGGTGGCAGTGGGGCGTTCTGCTCACCAGGGAAACGCATTGTGGGCTTGCCATGCTTGCGCAGCATCTGTGCTCTGCCGAAAAGCGGCATCGGNGGGACTTCTCGAAGCTGTGACCTACCTCTGCCTGCGAGGTGGGGTGACAGGTGTCCAACAGCTGCTCCCACGAGGGGTGGATGGTGCTGTGACCTATGCTGAACTGCTGACACTCCGGAACAAGCTGAACTTTGGGGCTGTTGCCGGAATGCATGACCTCCAGACCATGTCCCGCGCTTGATTTCCTGCTGAGTTACATGACCCCCTCTTCACAGAAGAGATGGGTCAGTACATTTCCTCACACAGGGGCACCATTTGTGACAGCTGGGGGGAGAGGCTCCCCCCTTCGCCCCCCCGCACATGGCCCCCGAGATGCCTCAGAAAGAGCCACACAGAGACCACAGGAGAGGAAGCAGAGAGAGCATTTATTAACATGGGAAGAGGTATTTAAAGGTTTTAGGGGGATTCTAACTACTACCAATAAGAATCCAGGGATAACAACCAATAGGAAAGGGTTAACTAAGGGCCAATAGGGGAACTTAAACAGAGACCTTCAAGGACTGATTCCTGAAGGCTTAGCTAGGGAGATAAGAGTTTTCTCAGGGGGTTTTGGGAAGAAGACAGTGACTAAGGGAAAAAAGACAAGGAGTCCATCTTTACAACACAGTAAAAGCTTCAGTTTTTAAGGCATTTTGGTTAGTTTCTTCATTTTCTTCACAGACCCATTTCTTACATGATTTTTTCCATTTCTGGTACTGCTGGTCCTCTTCACACTGAACCATATTTATTTCCTGGGAAATAAGACTGACATACTACAATAACCTCATAATGGTAGTGGAAGGATGTCACTGTCTAGATATGGACACCAAATATTAAAACACCATCTATTTCTTTGGAACTGCAAACTATATGCCACAAGGTACCACTAGCTTAAACTGAGATTGATCAGCGATACACCCTTAACTTGAAAAGAAGCATCTATTTGGCATTCAAAATTTTTTTTTAATGGCAGCCTGGCATACCTAGATGGATCAATAAAGCATAGAGGAAGAAGACACAATGGAACAGATAGGATATCACATTTAATATTTGATAGGGAGAAGACCACTGGAAAGGACTGAACTTATTGCTGCGGGTCTGCATCACAGATATTTTCCATTTCCAGGGCAAGTTGTTCTTAAGGAAGTATACTGAAGCTTTGTCAAGTAAATTAAAATTTAGTGCTCAGATTCTAGTGAATCTCAGTGTGTTAACTAGAACTAAAATTTTTCATATATTTGACAAAAAATGCTGTAGATAAGATGGCTGAACATCTCTGTCATGTCCTGATCTATTCACAAGAAGAAAAACTGCATTTCTTGATCTCTCAGAAACTTCAACTAAAACACTTTTAATATATGGAGAAAGGTCCAAATATCTATTGATTGTAAAGGCACATCTCATTTTAAATTTAATTTGAAGAAACTGATGGAATGAAAAATAAAATAGAACACCACATTGTTTTTGCTGGCAATTTTGTGTAGAATGAACTGTCAAATTTTATTTATGTCACAATAATAAAACAGAATCCAAGACAGATATAGAATAAAGTTATATTTACATAAGACCTTTAACCTTAGGATCAGTATGAATAAAATGGAGCATGCCCAAAGAATAGAACTTAATGAAGATAAGAAGCAGAGTGAGCGAGCAAACTTCTGATCTAAATATGGAGATGAATCAAAACACAACAGATATAAAACTAATAAAATTACATGCGTCCAGGTGATGTACACCTTAATTCTATGACTTATTAATATATATATAAAAGACTGATTCCAAGAATTAAGGCAGGTTTCAAAGGAAAGATCCAGGCATAGACAAAGATAACATAAGGCAAACTTTTTTAACAGTCAATATTAAAAGCAGTTTAGGAAAAAAATACCATTTTTAGCAGCCTGTGAAGGCCTAAACATTTCATACTAAGCATCAACAGCATGATGTCCCTCCACTAAATCTGGACACCTGTCTGGCTTCATAATGTGTTCTCTGCAATCAGGGATTCTTGAAACAACATTCCTCGGTTTGTGTAGTTCTTCAATAGGAGACTGCCCATCACATATGGCATCCAGAATTCAGCTGTTTCACTTAGTGGAAAGATTTTTGTCATTGTCTCCATTTCAACTCACTTAGAAACTATGCAAATGTCAGTGTCACTGAGTACCTGCCAGATCCATGATGGTTACATTTTGTGAACATTTTTAAAAAAAATTCTTTGTTGAGGTCTATTTTGGGCTAAACCTGAAATTTTGATGAAAAATTTCAGAAAACAAAAGCTGGGTATTTTGACAGCTTTTACTGCAAGACACATTCAACTGAAACAGGTTCTCAATTATCGTCTTGCAAGTTTTTCCCATCTATTATCTGGTATCAGTAACTAAATAAGACAAAATTCTGAAGCAGATATGTCATTAATTTCATCCAGAACAAAAATTCTTATGTTCAAAGTAGCAGCAGCAGTCATCTTCTATAAAGAACATCTGTTTAGGAAATTGTCACATTTGCAGATTTCAGTTCTTTTCTTTCCATACCACAAAGAACAACCTGTGTTATTTTCTGCAAATTATTTTCTTGTCCATAGATATCACTCCCTTTTCTTGAACCAATCTAGTTTCTCAATACCTTAATCAAGAAGTATAATTTTTTAAGATCATACTAGAACTTGATAATACCCTAATTCTATATCTGTGGTCAAATTTTTTCTATTTAACTTATTGCTTTTCTTCCAAACATGATGAAAAATAAACTTTATGGACACCTACCGTGACATTTCTAGTTTTTTACTCTTGTTTTTTAATTCAAACCTAAAAATTAGAAGCTTGTTATTAGAAGCCACTGTTCAGTGACTTAGAAATCACTATTCAGTTCTAAGCAAATGGAATAAACCTAAATGTTCTTGTAAGACATGAGAGATTTTAAAATGCTTGCCAATTTTTGTTTTGCTGGTTACTGTAATACATAATGATAAACTTAAATAAAACCCACAAAACGTATATTAAAGAGCCAGGAATAGCAAAGATGAATACTTACCTTTCTCTTATAAAGTCTGCCAAGTCTTTTGTTGACTGTTGCCTTAAGGAAAAGGAAAAAAACTTTCCAAGACAACTTTATATGGGTAAAGCAGAGAAGAGTTCTTTTACTTATAGGGTTTTGGGGTACAGAATATAAAGGAGTATAAAAGAGTATATAAAGTATAAAAAGAGTACAACATGTGTTGATAAGTAACAGATAGAAAAGACCGGTGCTAGGATGAACTCACAGCCTCAGGAATACCATGTGAGCTCTTTTCCAAGCACCACCACTTCAAAACATGCAGAGTAAATTAATCCGAAAGGCGTCCCTTTCATTTAATTCCCGGCTGTTTCCAGCCANAAAAGCCCCATCTACGTGGCAGCATGCTAATTTTGTAACCCTACTCAATTATCATATCTAAAGGTTGTATCCAATCTAAGATTTGTCCATGCCCAGAACTTCCCTTGGTTCCACCTCATGGCACGCCTCTCCTAGAATTGAGTTGGAGGTCTTAAGACCCCTTTGCCTTATTGGAGCTTCTCCAAGGTTGCTGGGCTTTGCTTTCTTGTTTTGACTAACATGGTATCTAGTTGCCTTAGCTCTGGTACATGTTTTCCTTGTGCAGTGTTCCAGCTATTATCTGACCCTGATACGCTATATGTGAGAAGTATACTTAGAAGTATAAAAATCTACAAATTCATGAAAACCCTAAGGCAACAGACAAATGCCCATGTTTCATATTGTGATAGAGGACGTCAAAGCCGTTGTTCCTTTCCCCCTAAAGATTAATAACAAAAAGAAAGTAGAACTATGAAACACAACATGCTAAAACAATTACAGAATGAAATGTAGAACCTATGCATTTTAATAACTGATCAAGTTTCATGAAGTAAATGGTTTCTAATGCTTCAACTTTTTACTGATTGCTGTTAGTTCCCTTCAATCCCTTATATGTAAAACAAACTAAAATAACCTTAGCAGCCACTACTACCCTTTGAATGACAACTCTTCGACCACATATTTCTAGACTATATTTAAAGCCATTTATTTTCTAGATTTCCACGGGTATTCTTTCACTTCTCATCTTATTAAACACATACTTAATACTGCATTCCCTCTTCATTCTGTCATATTTTTCATTATTTCCCATGAACTAAAATTCCCACCTCCCCAGTTCTTCATACTTCATGGATATTTCTCTGGTTTTTTGCAAGTAGCCACAGTACCAGGGCCATTTCTGTGAAGTGTTAACTGCACTAGGATTATTTGCTTTACTTTTTCCAAGCATTGGGGAAACCAAACAAGAAAAAAGACATACCTATTAACATACCTATTAAAAGTTTGTTCCTAAGTTGTAACCTGAAAAAGTTCATCAAAATGCAGATCAGTTTAGTGTAAGTGCAACTACAGGAAGGTCTGTAAAAAGTAAAAGCAGAATTAAATTGTATACACCAAAATGCAGGATTATCAACAGAAGGAGGCTTTTATGTTTGAAAAATAAAAGAAAGACAAGAACACCAACTAATAGCAAATGTAAATTTTTTTAAATGCAGTCTTACTATTCCAGGTGCCAGTCTAATCACAACAGGTCAATAAACTGAGTAGTTAACGATAACATATATGATGCCATACAAACATTTTTAAACACTTTGTGTGTCAGGAATGCAATTAACTAAAAACTAGCAAATGAGCTTTGAGGAAGCCAGATATACTTTTTGTTCCAGGGAAAAGGGGGTCCGGAGGGCTGTGGGAACTGAAACTAGAACACCATTGAAAACTTAACCCAAACAGTAGTTTTATTACCAAAATTGGCCAAGTGAACAGGAAGAAAACCCGAGAGAGAGAGAGAATGGGAAATAAGCTCTCAGGTATAAACACCCAAATCTCCAAGGTGTTTCCCACAGGGTTGTCTTACCAACCCCAGAATGCCCACACTTCCCAGAGCAGTGGCTGCATCCTCAGAGGTCAGCTGGCCCCTAGCAAAGGCAGGTGTCCCCGCCAAAAGGCAGCATTGTTCTATCACATGAAGCAAGCAGTCCTCCAAGCATGAGCCGTTTGCTTTTCATGTAATTTGCCAAATGACATCTACCTGGGCAGGTGTGGCCAGTACCACCCAGACAGAGATCCTTGGCACCTCCCCCCCTGTTATGTAAGTGGGACCCTCTGCGCATGTGTGGATTTCTTTGTGCCTGTGTAGTATATACCAGGGGGTCTTTATTACATGGGTCTGGGGACTTACTTCATCCTCCTCCTTCTCTCTTTCTCCTTCAAGTGCCCTTGAAGGGCCATCAGCAAATAGTGAGAGCCCAATTAATTTTAGTTTACACAAAAATCCCTCCTTCAAGGACCAAGTCCGTCTTTATCGGCCTGTGTTCCTTGGCAGGAAAGGAACAACTCCTCACAGACCAAGAATATTAGCATCTAATTCAGCCCGGATACACTTTTATTAAAAATAAGATATCTACAAATGCAAAAAGTAAACAATTTCACTCCCCTCCCTTATCTAAACAGCTTGAAGATCACAATAATTTTGACTACTGGTGTACTAAAAGGTACGTTATTAACTTTCTGTATTTACTCAATATAAACCCTGAATGACACTGCATTACAAAACAAACACAATTAGTAATTAAGACACTACAAATATTTTCAGCTAGAATCAAAAAACATCTTATTTAACTATTCCAAAGTTGCTATTGTGTCTAAATTTGGAGATGAACTTTTGCAAATAAGCATTCAGCATTTCTTCCAGAAAAAAATAATAAAATATTCCTTTATGAAATGTTCTTTACCTTGCTTTATGGTATATCTTCTACCTAAACCAACACATTGATGAAAATGTGCTAAACACAGACTGCTACTGAACTTCAAAATGTGACTTTTCATAATGGGGTAGCTTTTCATCTTTTCTATACTGGAGCTCCATAAATTTCCTGTCAGTTTAGAAATACAGGAACAGTAGTATAGCCATGACCCAGCCTGTGGCTGCAGCCTTTCTGAGGGCTGATAATCTATCAGAAATGTAAATTTGCAAACCTTTACAGAATGGAATGAGATAGAAATCCAATTCCTGCCCTTATCTTGTTCCCTAACTGTAACTGAAGATTACTGCAAATAAACTATTTTTTCCACTTAAATGAAGTTTTTAAATCAGTCCTACTCTTGTTCTTGACTTCACAATGAATAGCGGAAAGCACAAGAGAGAAACAAAACAGATACTTTCCTCAATTAAAGAAGTTCCCTGGTAACCACACCTTTTACACATTATCAATAGTTACCAGAGGCCATGAGGCCATGTGAAAAAGATATTGAGGTTTAAACAAAGTAGCAAGTCCAAAACAGACTCCCAGATTTGAGGGCTTATGTGGCTTAAGCTTAGCAAAACTAAAAGACATTTTCACTTGCAAATATGCCAAGTTGGCATGGTTTAGGAATGGCACTCCCCAATTTAGTGCTCTCACTGAGATTCTCCAAACCACACTGCCACCCGCTCACTGACTCCCCACTGCTACAGCAGGATGGAAAGGAGAATTGGAGGCCCAAAATGCAAAGATCATGGTTTGAGATAAGAAGAATTTACTGGAAACAACAAGGAGGTAAGAAAACAAACAGTAACAGCAACAATATTAACAACAAAAGCATACAAAAGAGACAGTGATTCACATGCAAAATGCTCACCGTGGAATCTGGCCCAACCACGGTCACATTACCTAGAGCAGAAGAGACTCCTTGCCTCCCACCCCTGGCAAGGACATGAGGTGGTACAGAATAACCTCCAGGTCCTAGCCATGCCCCCTCCTGGCTACTGCAAAAATTAACTGCCCTGGCTTGAACCAAGACATTATCCACCCCTTATTCTATACCATCTGCATCATGCCCAGATCCTACATCTTCCAACTCTATACATATACATACACAGGCACAAGTATAATTTCCATAGTCAATGGCCATCCCACCAAGATGTCTGTTGAGTTCATTTAGTCCATGACTGTGGGTTTTATCCATCCTAGATGTTTTCCAGGGCAGGAGGGCTGGTGTGCTGTTGTCTGGTTGCAAGCTACATCAGGAGCTCCCGTATATCAGGTGCACTCCATCCTCATTGTCCATAGTAATTATGGCATACAGTAGCAGTGTCCTTCAGCAACCAATATTATGCAATTCAACATTACAGACGGTTCTCACCGAAAAATCAAACCCCCTTGAGGTACACATCATGTTTCCCCATCCTTCTGCATTACTCACCAAGTGCACCCAGGTCCTTGAGCAAAAAGAATCCCACGTGTCTTAGTTCAAGGGAGAACTAAGATATCTATGCTGGCCAAGAAATAATCCCTCTCCTTTAAATTTAGAAAACAGAACTTTAATTAGGAAAATTATATATATAGAAGGATAACAGTTCTTAACCACAATACATATATATATATATCCAGAAAAGAACCAAATAACAACAGTTTGTAATAAACC